>JAVQJL010075909.1:0-12444 GCA_036024295.1 Nannoperca obscura | reverse complement strand
ATATATATATAAAAAATATATATATATATATATATATATATATATATATATATATATATATATATATATATATATATATGACAGTATCCTATATATATTCTATATCTGCTTGTTGCTTTACAAGGCAATTAATTATCCTAACCCAAGATGAATGAAATACATATGCATCACTTTTTAAACCACCCTGCAATTTTCAATTTAATGCAGTTATCATGTGTTAGAGCACTGCAGAAACCTGCTACATTGTATCAGCAGGATTCTGGAGGAAAAGTAGACAGGAGATGGTTAGCGAATCCAGAAATAGGAGTAAACGCTCAAGAAAAAGAGACCAAACATGTTGTATGCACACTGCTTGGGGACTGGTGGCTGATTGTGCTTTTCCTCCATTTTGGCTGTGGCTCAGACTCAGCCTCGGGAACAGTGCCCAGGCAGAGAGGAGGGGGGAGCTAAGAAATGGGACAGAGATGGGAAACAAAAAGAATGACAGAGACGGACCAAGACCAGGAAGCGGTTTCTGAAATAGAGACGGAAATGAAATGGTGCAGTGTTACCAGTTTAATTGAAAATTAGAGAGTAGCATATTGCTGCCCATGACGAGTAGAGTGGAACAGAGAATGAGAGTAATGGGAAAAGGGAGAAAGAGAAAGGATAGAACAGCGTGTAAAGGGCATACTGCCCAGTTCACCAGTGTGAAGGAAACAATATGGCTCCAGTTTCTTCTGCTCAGCCATTCTGAACTGCTGAATTCATTATTTGTGCATGTTGTGCATGTGTGTGTATGCATATGTGTGTTTTTGTATTTGTGCCTGTGTGAGTCAGTGCATGTGGATAAATGTGGCGATATGTGTGTTTGTATTTGTGTGTGTTTGGCTTTTTGGCAGCCTGTGCTCCAGATGCACAGGGTTGTTATTGTGTAGCGACATATTAAATGTTTGAAGGAGACATTTCTGTGGGTTTCCTGCTAGCAGAATGGGATCTCCTCCTCTCCCCTCTCCTCTCCGCTCTCTAGTAGACAATTACAGGATAGGATCTGCTCTCCTGGCTCAGCTGGGCTTTGAAAGGCTTACATGAATATGTCAAAATTAGCAGGAAGCTCTTGAAGCAAAAAAAAGACATTCTCTCCATGAGCGAAATTGGCATGATTACTTTCCTGGCCTTTCCAAGGCTGCTCCTTTTGATTGACATGCTAGCATGAAAACTCCTTTGTCTTTGTAGACCTTGCTCTGCTATTTATTTACCTTGCAATGTCTCACCTCACTCCTGTTCACTCTCTCCTCTCCCAGGTGTTCCCAGTAAGCGGAGGTACAAGCGACGCGAGGTGGAGCAGATCCAGAAGGACGTGAGGAGGATGCATTCTTTGAACTTTGAGCATGTGCAGAAGATCCTCCGTGCCAAGCGCCTGCAGCGACAAGCCAAAACAGGAAACAATGTCATCAAAAGGCGGCCTGGACGGCCCCGAAAACAACCCATAGAGGAATCAGAGCTGACCAACAGGAGGGAGGAAGATCGGGCTGATGGTCGGGGTTTGGACATGTTGGCCAGTAGGAGAGGTGATGGGAGGACTCTGGGGATGCCTGTCCTGGAGAGGTGTGATGACCTGCCAGGTAGGCAGAGCCTCAGGCCAAGTTTAACCCCCGATCCTCTGGAGTTCTCAAATCACGATTCCATCTCAGCAACAATTGAGACCGTGGTGCATCAGGCGCGATCTGTGCCTCCACTGGCCAAAGGGGGAAAACGCAGAGGCAGGGGCCACAGCATGGACGAGCTATGGGCTCCTTCCAGTCAATAGACCTGCAGTTGAGAGCAACTCCGTAACGAAACGGAGAGCAGTTATTGGAGTCCGTGCTGTTTCAAGCCTATCAGATACAGTGCCCTTAATTCTGGGACTCCTTGGTGCACTTTGATTTGTTTCTCCTCTCAGATCTGTGAGGACTGAGGTCGGGAGGAAGAGGAGAGAACACTTCCCAGTGCCATCCCTCGCTTTGCTCAATCCAACCAGACATGAGCCTTTTAAGGATTCATTAGACCTTCATTTACAATGGCACTATATGGTACTATTTGATACTGAATCGATGCTAAAAAAAAGTGTGTGGTACTTATGATAGTGTAGGATAATATGTGATTCTTTATGTATCTGATACAGTGATGTGTATGGTACTTTATGATACTGTTTCTGAATGTGGCTTTAGCCATATATTTACCAGCAAGGGGAGGGGGAATGGTTAATATAAACTGTGCAGCTCTGCTTATTTTTGCCTTTCTGAGGAAGCTTGTCAAAGACGTGGGATGATACAGCAGTAATTAAACCACCTTACCCTCTTACTTATCCCTGTTCTTTGCTCCCACCCCCATCTGTACCTTCGTTGTTTTCTTGCTCTTTCCAAGGTGTAACCGATACTGGCTGGCAGCTCCTCACCCCTGGTCTCCCTCCCTGCTCAACACTCACCCCAATTCTTTAGCCCTCCCTGTTGCCTGCTGCTCAACTTCATCTCTCTTTGTCCTCTCAACTACTCCCAGTCATGTTTTACATCTCCCATTGCTTGTGCTCCCTCAACCTACCCCTTGTGTCATTTATTTCTCCCTTGCTGCTCCTGAGCAGTGACATAAAGGCAATATGGTGAATGAGAGTGTCCCAGACTGTACATAGAAACAAAGTCCAGTGTTGCCTGCCTTGTACAATGTAAACATGACTGAGACATGTACTGGCATACAGTATATCAAATAGAATTGTTGTACCATAGACAAAGTTGTGTATTGTTTTATAACCAAAATCAGACATGGGTGAGACTCAAGACAAGTTTGTTTTCAGACAGGAAGAACCACATATATTCATTCATACACTCATTATTGTGTTTATATCCAGGGGGCATTGCATACAGGAGGAATATCAGGTGTGTTTTTGGTAAACCTTAAAACTGGTTTAATGCACTATGAAAAACCATACACTTGCATCAATCAAATGCAGCACTTACATGCTTGTTCCAGCCTCATGTTTTGGCCTTCGATGGTGTGGATATCCATTCCAGAGAGCATGCATTATTTTAATCAATTTGTATATGCAGGCTGCGCAGCCAAAAGCGTCAAACCGAAGCCCCAGTCTGAATCGTGATTGGACAGTTCAGCTGAGGGCTCACAGTCAGTGTTTTGAAAAGCTAATCCCAGTCTTTTTACTTACCATGATTTTTTTGAAAGTAAATCCAGTATTTAGACTTAGAAACCAAAGTCTCAGTATTCAGTGTAAGGATGTATTATTTAAAAGAATCTAAATCAGAGTTTGACAAACTCTCCACCATGTTGGCACCAATGTAAAGCATTCGTATGTGCACTCTAGAATGTAGCCATCTTGGATGTGTTGTGTCAATATGTTAAGCCTTTGTTAAACTCTATCTACAGTTTATATGTGGCTTTGGGTAGTGGTTGGTATTTTCTCAAATAGGTATTTCAGAATATAAGCAATGGATCAGTGTTTCTTTGGCAACTTTGTTAAAGTTTTGTTTCAGGAGATTCGGTCTTCTTTGGGTTGGGTGGGATTCTCAGTTGCAGCAGTTCAACTTGTGCCTTATGTTTCTTTCTCTCACAAATTACATTTGACCTTAGAAATATCAAGTGGCAACGAGTGCCCCAGATATTGACCCAAAATATTCATGATTGTCCATATGATGCATTTGTCTTAGTCATCAGAACCCTGACACTGCCTGTGTCCCTTCACAGCTTCCATAGTCAGCATCCTCTGTCACCAGGCACTGAGTCTGTCTCCTAGCTTCCTCCTAGTTTTCTGACCCATATCATCATAACAGAACTAGAAGGACAGGACTGATAAATATAATATGATATTACTGTATTAAATACACATCATGTATTGGCCTACTGCTTTACAGCAGTAGTGGGAACAGAAAGGTCCACTGTATCAGAAGTGTTTCTGTCCAGAGATATTGATTGTCCTCAATGGCCAAGATATAACTGAAGATCATATACTTTGCCCAGTATTTAACCAGTTATTTACAACATATAATAGCTTATGTACCTGGCAATGGAGGAACAGGGGAGGTTGTCATGGAAACCACGTTCTTGTACATTGTTGTTTGCTATGCATCAGGCCATGCCTGGCAATGACCTTAAAAGGAATTTCTGTTCTGGGTCCACCCTTTGACAAAGAGAAATAAGTGGTCTTATTTACGGAATAAAATGAATTCATGTAACAAGAATTGTGAATAATACCAGTAATAATAAGTTGTGCAGAAAGTGACTATCATTTCATGAAAACTATAGTTACTGCAGCTCTATGCAGTACAGCCTTAACCAGATGTAAAACTACAGTATTGAAGTGTTTGTTGTAAATAGTGTTAGTATGTACATCCTGCATGGATACCGGTTGGGCTCGGCTATGCTGGGACTGTCTCCTAAAACCACAGTAGACCTTCTCTCTCTATTAAGACTGCTCAAGACCCAAGAAAACATACACAAATTACTGCCCTAATTGATTTTCCTATTCGACAAATTCTGCTGTACATTGTGTCATCGTTCTAGTCCGTTAAATTACACAGAATGCTAAAATAATTTGCCTTATCACACCTTTAAAAGTTCTTGCAGGATACAAGCCTCACTGTAGTGTACTCGACCAAAAATAGGAATCCCCGCTGACATGCAGCTATTTTGCCTGCAGCCAGTTGGGGCAGTGCAGTAGCATGAAGAGTAAGCAAGAGGGTTGTGTGCGGGGGGAGTTCTCAGAGGAAATAGCCAAAAATACACTCGTCCTAACTTTAGTGTGCTTAACCTTGCTTTGATGACTTTCGGTGGGTCTGCAGTCTGTTGTTGTGAAGATGAGGTCTAAATATGTGGTCCGTGAGGTGTAGAGACTACACGCTTGGCAGCTTACTCCTCCATACTGTGGTCAGTCAGCGGTCTCTGATGTAAGAGCTAAAGAACCCAGGTGTTGTCTGTCCTGTCTGTCTCTCCTACCAGCCAATGCTCCGGTGCCTTCTAACACTGACAAGTATTGTCCTAATCCAGAGCTTTCACTCTACACAGAGACTGCAGAGGGGATGTGGCTGTGAATAGGGTTCAAGGTCACTGTTGTTGTATTGTATTTAGCAGCCAATCTGGACCAGTGACTACAGGAGGCCCCTAACCACTGATGTAAGGATCTTTTACCTTGTCTTTGGTCCAAGTATCAAGGGCAGTGCAGCAGTGTTTGCCCTTAAATCAGTGGTTGGGGTCTATTTACTTTAGTCCACACTTACCAGTTCACTACAGCAACTAGGATGGGATATAATGGCACCTAAATTTTGATCACCCCCCATTCCCTTTGTAGCATGCTGTGATGAGTGTCCTACACATGGAGTGAGGGGGTCATGTGAGACAGAGCCTCATAAATGTACATGTAGTCATCCTCACAGCATATGTTACAGTTCTAAGCTATAATGTTGTTCAAAGCTGAAAGTGCAGATGATGCATCGAGAAAACCAATAAATGTACTTCTTTAGAGCACAAAGTGAGCTCTTCTAACAGTGTGGGCATATTTTAGTTTGTATACATAGTGTATTTGAACCTTTTTCTAGAGTGGGTTTCCTTTATTTGCATGCTCAACTTGATTGTATGCATAAATATTTTAGACAAGCTGAAAGTTGAATTTCAATTGAATTTGGAGCAAGACTTGTACATTGTTTGTTTGATATGTTTCTTTTTGTAATGAATTTTTTAATTCATGAAGCATTTTTGTACATTGTATGAATATTAAAAACTGCAAATATTTGACATATAGAGTAAATACTAGATGCGCATGTATATGCATATATCCTTCACAGTATGTATGTGTAAATGTACACATATATTTTGTATTTGCATTTGCTGGCATACAGATATATGTCTTAAGCACATATATACATGCAATATATATGTATATCCATGTCCGCTGGCATGCTTTTGGTCATGTTTATCTTTCATGATCTTGTAGGTTCTTTTTTTTTTCTCTTTCCTCAGAAAGAAAAGCTCATTCTTTTGCTACCCTTCTGTTGGCTGGCAGCATTGAGTACTTATTAAGAAGAACTACAGTTGAAGTTGTTCATGTTATCCATTGTGTGAAATAATAAATGACTTTATTGATATCTGATGACGGCATGTATTTTCTTCTTTCTAGTTATTAAGATTTGATATTCTGATTACCTAAAAACTGCTTTGTCACTTGCCGAGATAAGGCTGATAAGTTATTTTGTGATTAGAGTCAGTTGAGACTTTGTGTGTGTGTGTGTGTGTGTGTGTGTGTGTATGAATGTGCATGGGATGACAGGAGGGTTTGCTGCACTGTTGGTGCTGAATGTCAGATGGTCTTCGTGAATGAGTACTACCGCACAATGTGTTCGCTTGTTGTGGTTAAAAGAGAGGGAATCCTCTCATCAGATTATGCTACAGCTTCACTCAGTCACACACACACACACATACCTACACACTCTTACTTCTCATACTTGTTCATTAGCCAAGCCTACATCTCTAAAGTCTGCCTGCACTAGCCCATCAGTGTCAGTTCTAGGTGGGCTGGGCTGCAGGCTGCTCTGTAATTGGTCGGAGCTGGGTGGGAAGTGCCCCACTATTGGCTGCTGCCAACTAGTAAAATTCCACTGTTACCATGGTTGCAGGGTGAGCTGCCCAAATGTGTCTCAGTGTATCTAGTGGTGCTGATGGAACCGTTGGCACCACTGGTGTTATGCTGAAAAAAAATCTCCCTTCTGATGAAGTCAGAGCTGCAGTAGGGCTGCACCCAAACCACTCTTTACTGATGCCAGTAAATGAGCCCACATGGCCCCACTCCACCTCCAGCACAAGACAGAGGATGAGATAGATCACCAGGTCTGTGATCACGATGAAGCAGCACAGCAAAACACATCCTGCATGAAGGATGTACTGTTGAGCCAGAGCTACACTTAAAAGGGAACAACAAGATCATCAATCTGATGCACAATGTGTGGATTTTCTCACCAGGTTCAGTGTCATATGTAGTTACCCCGGAGACAGCGTCTGCACTGCGCTAGCTCCAGGTACAAAGATTGCTTAGAAACATAAACAACACCATCACTAATGAGATGAAAGGTGGTGATGATTGAAAGATCCACAGCTGGAGTGAGCACACCATAATTCTATATAATCATTTTTAACTCAGAAAGGGGGCCTGGATCAGTAAGAAATGTGGGAATTTTTCTCATATAAAAAGACATATGCAACATTAACAGCACATGTATATGTGAACATTGTCACTAAAACTATGGCAGTATTCATGGGAATATAAGATAAAATATATTCTACCTGGTAAGCAGGTGGTGCCCCAATGCTCAACAAAAGTAGGGAAAGCCTTGGAAAATGGAATGAATTTAAACTGTCCCAGGTATTGTTTTGTCTTCTTTTCTTGTTGCTCCACAAGTGTGCAAAACCTTTCCAAAACCTTTCAACTTTATATAACAATATTATGAAATCTTATAAATCTTATCTTCTGTGACATCTGTGCTTGCCAGAAATATTCCAGTACAATTACAGAAGTGCATACTAAAATAAATAAAACATTGCTGAATTGTGTTATTATATAGTATCTGGAGATTCCGACTGTAATGGAAATGTAGTGGTGAAGGTTTGTACTGCAAAGTTGTAGGAGGACAGGGATTATAAATTGTGGCTCTCAGCTGGGGCCTGTAGGTTTACTTTTCTCAAACTTAAACAACTTGCTTTTTAAGAAAAATGTTCCAAAAATTTGGGAGGATCTTTCCCACAATCCTCTGTGGACCAGCCTCCTTTGGAATGTAGGATTTAGTGTTGAGGGAACCTGACAGTATGTGCATCTACAACATGTGCTATGATGTGTACTTTTCTATATAAAGGTAGATAACCCCTACACACACACACACACACACACACACACACACACTAAAATACCCAGATGGCATATTTGCCATATTGTCAAAATCTTGAGTTGTTTACAGGTTTTACAGGTGGCTTGCCTCCTGTTACAAATGATTGTGTTACAGAAACTATTTGTATATGGTTATTTATCAGTGAGTCACTGAAAAAAAGTCACTAGAATGCAATAACACTGTGATAGAAGGTTCAATCTTTGTTGATTTTGTATTCGAGACACTCACCTGTGTGATCTTCTGCTGTCCCCTTACAGGCTTTGCTGCTTTGCAAGCTAGCAAGTTCCATTTCCTGTTGGCATATCTCCTGTTGTTAATGCAAGCTGATCGCCGACAAACGTCACAAACTTAATAATCACAATCATTTTCCTGACACTGTGAATTTGTTCTCGCATTAGGCTTAAAATGTGAACTGAGAATAGATGTAAGCTATAAATAACACAGTAAAGTTTTGCTTTGCTTTTCTGGTGTTGTCAGTCTTTGTAGAGAGGAATAGGTGGCCCCAACTGGTCAAATGGCCCCAGATAAGAGCCAACAGAAGAAGGCAACAGTACTGGACAGACTGCAAAAACTACTTGCAATGGTCGGGCACATTCAACCAAAGTCCAACAACAGCCCAACGATGGCTCAACAACAGCAACTGCCCTAACGTTGCTGCCAGCCATGGGAGGGGCTTTGAAGGAGCTCTGAAGTGTATCATTGATGGAGTGGGCAGGCTTTACGTTTTTATACTCTCAAATTGTTGATTCTTCCTCCTGAATTCTACTCCACTCCTGTTTCTACAGGCGCAGAATGTCATTCCAATGTCACCTTTTATTAAAAATATACATTTTTGCTCTTTATAGCTGTGACTGCTGGATTCCTGTTTGAGTGCTGCAGTGTTCCTTCAGTACAAGTGCAGAGTACAAAAAAGAGACTCCCAGTCTTTTTTTTCTCCTAGTCTTAGTCAATAATTAAAAATGGAGTCAGGATGCGTTAGCGAGGGCCAAAGAATATCAGTGACTGTTTGAAGCACGTCCAAAGCCACACAGACCACCAACAACAGTCACAGCCATAAATTCAGAGAATTTACAGACAGTCCTGCAGTCTAGGCCAACTAACCAGGAAGCCTGCCATGTAACCAAGCATCCCCTTAATTTATCTCTGTTGGTGTTTTCAGAGGATGACTATTGCTTGTGTTTATGAAGATGGATAGAGCAGGCAATAGCTAAGCACACCCCCTCTCTCCCTCCTCTCTTGTTCTCCACTGCACTGTGACGGCAGCGATGGGAGACACCATCTGGTGGTGAAAAGTGTCAGTGCCACTCAAACCCCTCAAAACCCCTCATGTCACATCCACAGGACAGAGAGCGTCATCACTCACTGTGGTCAAAGAGGTAAATATGACAGGTACACAAATGCAGTTTGCCAGTTTAAGAATAAGGAAGATGAAATGTTTTTACGGATTTGAATAATACAAATCTGAACTATGACCTCGAGCAGTCACAAGCTACACACCCCAGTGCTTTGTTCATTGATCCACTTGAGAGATCAGTGCAGGAATTACCGTAGCTGAAAGTTGCTTGTGTCTGTGTGTAGTGCAAAGAGAAAAAAGACAGCAGAGATATAACAGAATGTGTTCTGCATGGAGCCGGCCACTGTTGCCACGGTGACAGTGTGACTCATGGCAGTTTGATTTGGATTTAGAGCGGTGCCCTGTTTTGTGTGTGAGTGGTGTGTGATTCATGTGTGTATGTGCATGAGCATGTGTGAAAATGTACCTACCTGTATATATGTAAATATGTGCATATATTATAGGCTTATTTTCGTTTATTTGTGTGCTGGCGGGATGAGAAAAGAAACGAAAAACTGAAAGGGAGAATTTCCTCTGCGTAGTAGTAGAGAGTAATTGTTCACCTCTCTCATGTCTCCTCGGTCACAGTTAGAGCCTTTGTTAGCAGATTGGCTCTGCCTTAGTCTTATTAATGATGCCAACACTTAGGTAATGTGCCTTTTTGATGAGAGTAGGCCACTTAATCTCTCTATTCAGGCTCCATCTTTCACACACACGCTCTCTCTTTCTCTCTCTCTCTCTCTCTCTCTCTCTCACACACACACACACACCTCCCCCTCAATCCTACTAATAAGCTGTCTCTCTGTCTCCTGTAATTTGGCAGACGAGTCTATTATATGATACAGTCATATTTTATTAATGGACCCCCGTAGCGAACACACACACCCCTTAGTGGATGAGATTATGTGACGCACAGGGAGCGTGTCTCTGTCTTAAAAATGATTTCAACTCCTCGGTTAGTTTTCATCTGCTGCGCTTGTCGGCTGTGTTGTTAGCATTGGGCTGGAAGGCAGAACCACAGGCGTTTCTGCTGAAGTTGGCACTGTTCCTCCACACTTCATTACACTTCCATCAGCTCAGTGATAGCATGGAACAGTGCAGCTTCAAAAGGCAGAAAACAGCAAAATAAAAGGCAACGTTCAATTATTGAGTTAAACATTTCGTGGAAATATTCTTCTTGTCTCTGTCTCTTTCTCTCTTCCCCAGTGTTGTGCAGATAATTTATCCCATATGTTTCAGCAGTTCCAGGCATTTCTAAGCTCTGTGGTGAAGTATACTCCTCCAAAACTAATTTTTTCATATGCTATATTTCTTCAATGATATAGTACCCAACATATTCAGAATTGTTTATGCATATCTGCAGTCATATTAAATGAGGGTATTTAATTTTCTATGTCCCTAATTTCATCTATTAATGATCTTATTGAGCAACCAGACTAAGAGTCTGCAGCTGTGCTAGCAGCTCTGGGAAACTGTAGCCAGGCACAGTGGTGCTTTGAGCTAAATGTCAACATGCTCTTAATGACAATACTAGTATGTTGATGTTACGCAGGTATGATGTTTACCATGTTCCTAATCTTAGTTTAGCATGTTAGCATGATAATGTTTACTGATTAGCACTAAACACAAATTGCAACTGAGCCTGTCAGGAGCGTAATTAGTTTTATTCGATCATAAACCAAATTTGACTAGATGGAAATTTAATCACCAAAGTGATTACAATTCATCCTGAGGGTACGATGACTGTCTGTACCAAATTTCATGGCACTACATCCAATAGTTTTCAAATATGAACCTCATAGAGCAAAAGTCAGGGGACCACCATCATCGTCATTAGGATTCAACCTCTGGGCACCATGAATGACTTTACAAATTCAATCTGGACCAAAGCAGTGGTCCAACTGACAAATATTGGCTTAAAAACAAGAAATAGCTTGATTTTATGTTTCTCTAGATTTTCTTTGTGCAGTATGTTGTTGATTCATAGTCATTTGATTACATCAGTAATTTACCACTTCATGCACAGAATCATTAGCATTGATAGTAATCTGTGGGTTTTGCTTTAATGCCAGCAATTTATATTTTATGTCCAAAGTGGATAATCTTCTAGTGTCCCTTTGAAAATAAACTCTTGATATGTTTGATATGACAATACCCAGTGTGGGTGAGTGTGTGTGTGTGTGTGTGTGTGTGTGTGTGTGTGTGTGTGTGTGTGTGTGTGTGTGTGTGTGTGTGTGTGTCTCTCTCTCTCTCTAACAGACACACACACACACACAGCAAATACACTCAGTAGCTTTTTCACATTTGTATGTTCATTGAATCTTTCTTCACAGTGAGGGCAGACATGTATGCCTGTGAGCTATTTTCCACAAGTATATTTAACACTTTTGCAGGAAATTCTACATTATTGTAAACAAAACATTATTCTATATATATATTGTACTGTATAATACAGTACAATTTAATATTTCAAAGGGTTTCAAATATATGTGGATGGCTGCTTTAAAGGAGTGACTGAATGTATCTGCATCACCCCATACCCTTATAACTTCCTCTAAACAAGCCGTCAGCACAGTGGACCACTTTTCTTTTATTGTTTGGTCTTGTTGGAACAGATGAATGGATTAAGTTCTTATTCAGACAGTTTTCCTCCTTTTTTTGTACCCTTCTTTTATGCCTGCAGCGGCTTGTTTCCATCAGGCAGACAACAAGGAAATATTATCTGATTGTTATTGCTCCAGGAAATAGTCAGAACTCAACAGCAACAAAGATCATAGGATCTCTATTGCACCACCTGTATGTTTGTGCATATAATCTTATCCAAATAAATCTTCACATTTCTGAACATATGCGCCTACATGCACACACTTGCATGTGTGCATTTGGTATGTGTGTGTCCACATAATGAAGAAGAGTGAAGCTTAGATCTGTCAGGTACACTTGAAGGTTTGACACTGTGTGACAGTCAAGAGTAACATGCTGAGAACAAACAAGTGATTAGAGCCAGCAGACTGAAACTGATTGGCTGCTCATTAGAGACATTTTGACAATGTTTGGTTATGTGCCAACATATAGAAATGTTCTCAGGCAGTCATTAGATAGAAACACCTGTGCAGATACATTAGTGTGTTAACAGAAGTGTGTGTGTGTGTGTGTGTGTGTGAGAGAGAGAGAGAGAGAGAGAGAGAGAGAGAGAGAGAGAGAGAGAGAGAGAGA
>JAVQJL010075895.1:0-21168 GCA_036024295.1 Nannoperca obscura | reverse complement strand
TGAAAAGTTTTTTCGGTTTGAATATAATTTTGATTCAGCTCTAGAATTTTTTTGAATAAATACTTTTCCAAATGTTCCAAAAACACACCGACACCTACGTCAGCCACTGACCATGAATGATAACTGACTTAGTGGTCATTTACAGGCAATACTGACAAGCTTGATGTGCTTTGTCATGAGCAGAAGATTGTTTTTATTTTTTTTAATTCAGCAATCATGGATCATTGATGTTGACTGGAATGAACATTATCTTCCACGCCATGGGTCAAAATTCATTCACCATCAAACCAACAAACCAAATCCACCACATCAGACTTGAGGTGATAATGGCACAAAATAAAAAAAAAAATGTATTTTTAGTTTATACTGTAGAGTTACTTTAGTTATACAGTAACCTGCTTTGCAGTGTTTACTTATTTATTGTTAAGCTTCAGCTACAAGTTTCTTACTATTGTGTGAAGGGAATTGAGTGATATTAGTTGTTGTGTATCTGATGTTGGTGATTCTGGGTTTAAGAGTGCTGAGTGGCGCTCCTCATAATACTTTCTTTTGTTCTCGCTTTTGTGAAGCCAGCTAGCTCAATCCTGGAGATATCAGCAGTATCTCAGATGTGGCTCAGTGGTCAGGATTCCTAGTCTAGTCGCAGGAAGTTGAGTAATTTTTTTTTTGTAGTTTGTTGCTCCATAAATAAATGGTGCATGTGGGTTTTTTTTGGATGGGCATCTACTCTAAAGTTATTCTTTACAGATGAATTTTCTAGGCTTTAGACTGGGGAACTATTTCGCAAATCTCCTCTTCATTTAAAAGGTTAAACATACTCACTGCCTCCTTGTGTTGTCTGTCGACTAGTGGTCAGAATTCCTGCTTTTCATCCAGATGACATGGGCTCCATTCCTGCTGTAGGAGAAGATGGCATTATTTTATGTGATTTAAAAATCACACAGGAGACGCAAAGACATTCAGTACAGATTTTTTTTTCTCACAGTGAAAATTAAAATGTTTAATGCCACAGATTTGCATGTTGAACATGACCTGGGGTGTTCAAGAACTGGCCTGGGTTGGCCCCATTATGCTAAACTATTATTGGATATCTGGTTATTTGACTTCTAAATGAAAAAGACATTTGCAGGAGAGTTCATTGTATTCACACCACTCAAAAGTCCAGAAAATCCTAAATTGAACTTTTAGCTACAGCTGGTGCAATAATGGTCCTCATCCAGGACCCAGGTCATTCTGCTTATCAAGTTTGGACTTTTTGTAAGGTTTGCAGCTTGATGAAGTTACATTTCTGCTCTTTTTTTTTATCTCTCTGAGAGTTCTTCTCTGGACACCACATTTAATTATCTTCTGATCTGATCAGAAAGTTCTGGTACATCTGCTGGTTCAGAAGCAGGTTTGGTATAAGAGAAGTAGTGGATTTAAATCCTTTTTCTCTCTTTTTCTTTTCCTTTTCAAGGACAGCTGTCTACAATCGGTTATTCATACGTGTTTGCATTGGTTTCTAAGATACTGTGGGTGTGTGAACGTGTGTGTGCTTGTGTGTGCTGCCATTTTTCATTTTCAATTTTGCCGTGTTTATCCAGCAGATTCTCTGCAATCTGTTGACAAGCTAGGGCAAATGTGGCGGAATTGCTGTAGAGGCTGACAAAAAAAGTGAAAATGATGGCTGTCAACCTTAAACAACTCTTTATAAGGGGACAGATCTATAGAGACGCTATGGCTGAGAGCTGCACTGCGAATGAAAATGTTGTCCTGCGAACTGAACCTAACATTTGAACTGTCAGATGTCATGTGGGTGTTCAATTTTCTCCCAACACCAAATGTTACATCAAAAATCCAAAATATTATTCTGCATTTGTTGGGGAAGTCATTTGAGGTTTTGGAGAACTGGCACCCTTTGGCCTCTTGAACAGTTACATGTAATCATTCAGCCAATAGGATTTTCAACATAATGGGGTTTATTGAGGATGCAGAAGGAACTGTTGCTGTAAAGAAGTCTGGGGGCGATGATGACATTGATTAGCTTCACAGCAGTGAAATTAACAGGTGGTGTCAGAGATACCTCTGAGAGGAGATGTTTTTCCTCTGTCACTGACATCCTTGGAGGCAAGGAGGGTGCCAAGGTTGAGTACTAGGAGATGAGGTGACACTGGTGCTGAGTGAGAAGTTATGAGTGGAGAGGGGCAGGAGTAATGAGTGCAAATTTATGATTTCAAATTTATTGCTGTTGTGTTTGAAGAAGATTACTTTCTCTTAAAGCAGGCAGTTGGTAAGGAATTAGGAGGTGTCAGAGATAATGAATCTGGTAGTGAGCTAGAGCTCAATTCAGCAGTAGTAAATTCATATTTGTTTATGGATATATATCACTGTCTGTCACTATAAAAGCTGACTGCAAACCAGGGGAGGATGTGTCCTACGATGCCAAGAAAGGACTTATTGTGGCAGATGAGAAGGGGATGCTAAATTGTCAAAAGCTGCACTCAAGGCAAAGAGGATGATGGCATTATCTGGCATCAAGAGACAAGAGGCAACTTTAAAGACTGTAACAAATAGACAGTAAACTGAAAAAAAGCTATTTTCATTTAAAATCAGTATATTCTGCCACAAAGGATATTTTGTCAGTTACATAAAGCCAATAAAATCCACCATGCCATAAATGTGTGCTTTATCGTTTTGAATAATAATTTATGTTTGATGTGTTTTTTCCCCCACAAAAAAACGTCCAGTTACCTCATTAAAAACCCTCCTTCGCCCCAATTTAAAATATCCAGAACCTATGAATATCCAAATATTTTTAATTAAAATAATATAACTACTGGACAAAAGAAATCTCCTACTTCAAGAATTAAACTCAGCACAGTGAAAATTAAACATCCTAGTAAAGTGACAATGAGCAAAATACATTTGTGTGAAGGGGGACTTGAAGAAAAGTGGTTGGCAGGCTGAGTTAAGTTAGAGACATTTTAATATAATATCTGGATAGTAAATGCACTGGCTGTTATGTTACTTGGGATTGTTTTCTGATTGGCTTGAGGGCTCCATCCCTGGCTAAATTGGATTTTCAGGACAACATCAGCCGACAAATTGTAAGTCAAGACTGTTGAAGAAAACTACTTGGGCAATGGTGCAGACATAATCTGTCCTAAATAGAAAGGTTAAACTACAAGCATACCCCTTCATTTTCCAGGGGAGCTTCCAGCAAATACAGCTGGGCCTGGTTCCAGGATTAAATAAAGCTTGTCTCGTCTGAGACCTGGACTGTGTCAAGATCTATGAGCGAGAGCAGGTCTAGACAAAGACACATATCATTATCAGTTCGCAAATGTCCTTTCTCTATTTACCTAAATGCCCTCTATAATAGACCTCCAGGAGAGGCCTCGCTGCTTCATGTCAGTGGCACAATGTGAAGTGGCAACATAAAAAAAGTAGATGAACCATCAGGGTGAACAAGATGAAAATAAATTGGTCACTGAGGGAGCTAAAAGCCAGGAGACCGCTGGCCTTTAGCTTACCCTCAGGGTAGCTGAGCCACAGAGCGGGACCAGCAGTCTCAGGTGGGGTGCATGTACACCACCACACTGTTTGAATGTTGCAATTAGCCAAAATGTCATGAGTCACAAATCCGCCTTTCAGGGCAATGTTACACATAATTGTACTGAAAAGGTTGTCCCCCACATGTTGGGGAAGTTTGATGAAATAATGCAGCTCATGCAGCACTGAGATCTAAAAAGTAAACTTAGAAAAGAGAGTGAATGGTTCTCTTCCTTCTTTTCTAAAGCAGCAATAATGAATATTTGCAGAGTAAGATATTACAGCAGTTCATATAAAGTACTGTAAACTGAATTTAAAGTCTGGCTGTTATGTGAGTATTAAAAGACTGAAAAATAATACAGTCTCTTGCCTGGGCCTCATACTGTGAAGTATAACAATCTAGTTTCAAAATATGCAATGGAGCTTTACAAGCTCTGTAATCACACTGTCTACATTTCCTCCGAAAATGTATGATTCTGACATTTCTTATGTCTAAAATTGGCTCTTCAGTGGGATGGTGGCACTACGGATATGAATATCCTGCATGTAAATATGCTATTACTTTTTTGAATGTTGTTCTTGAATCAATAAGTCTACTGTCTGAACTGATTTTGTTCATGTAAACGTCAGCATGTCATTATTTATTTTCAGTTATGTTCACCTAGATAAGAGGTTGGTTTACCCAGAGATTATCTCTTTTTTTGCAACCACAATCAGAAAGCTCCTCTTACAGGAAATAATGACTGGTTTTGTTCAAATTACTTTACATTTTACATCTACATTTGGCTATTTTTGCACCAGCACAATGACGAAAACACACTTTAAAGTCGTATTTCAATATTACTTAAGATAATTTATGTGATTTTCTCAACATATTGTTTTTCTTGCCAGAAATAATTAAACTCTTATTCTATCTATTTGAAATATAACAAAACACAAATTTGCAAAACACCATCAAAAGTAAAACTGTATTTTCTCTTCGCCTACAAGAAGGTAAAAGGTTAGGGTGAGCTAAAGAGCAGCTCTCCTGCTGCTGACATGGCTCACCCCATGGTCTTTCAGTTTAAAGAAGCAGCATAGATTTTACATTAAGACTGAAAAGATAACAAAAACATAAAAAATGAATCTTACACCCTATCATACCATCAGTTCCAAACCACCTAGAACTCTCTCATATATTAGCACCTTTTATTTTTATTATTTACAAATTATGAAGAAAATGTAATTTAGCCATTTGTACACACTGGTTTAAGTTTGCTCACTTATCCCGCCATCATTAAAATACCTAAATGAATGCTCGTAATGTTCAGTGTGAATTGATTTCTTTCGAATAGCAATCAAACGATTACTGATTGAATTAATAAAGTCCTCTTCTCATTATAGCAACTAATGCTTTCCATAGAAACTGATCCCCATCACAATTATTTTCCAGTTGTTTGTAGCATAGCCAAAGAAGTGAAGCAGTTTGAGGCAAACGTGTTCCCCTGAGTGCTGACAAAAGATCTCAGCCGTAAATAACACTAAACTACTAAAAGTTACACTAAACTTCTTTTTCATCCGACCAAAAAACATATCACCCCATGAAGTGACCACACCATTCCAAGCCTGGTATATAAAGCCACATTGTTATTAGACCGAACTGTGTGAATGCAGGTGGATCCTTGCAATGGGCTCAATCATGTTTTCCCATTATTCCATTAAATTCAAACGGGCTACAATCTGGGTAAATTAGGAGCAGCATATGCAATACTTGGTGGTGGGATTGTGTGTGTGGGAGGGGGGTGGTCCCTGTAATAGGTATTGTATCCAAGTGAGTATAGAATTGACTACACAATACCAATCTTCTGTTCCCATAGCACGTCTACAGACACACCCAGTTGGATTTAGAGCTCACATGGTGGATTGCACATGGTGCCCCCTGTCTGCACAATATCTGCAGACAACTCTAATCCCTGTCCATCTGTTTTAAGATACAAATATTGACAGGGTGCCCCCGCACTGTGCATAGCACCTATTGCACCATCACCTGAAGCTATCCTCACTGGTGCTGTCCAGATCTGTGCTAGGAGAGCTGTCAGGTGGTCCAGAGATAACAGAATGACTTCTGTCTCTCTTGGCTCCTTTGTGATGGAATACAGTTGAATCTGAAACTTGTTCAGCTATTGTCAAAACAAAATATCTTTTTGAGACATCACCATATATTGCAGTGTTGAGGCCATGCTATGGTGATGTTGGTCAGCCTTATGGATTGTTATTTGAATTTAAAAGATTTCATAAGTTTGTAGATGAGTAGATGTGACGACATGAGGTTAACTGTTTAGGCAAAGGTAACTTTGTTTATTTTACTTAATTATGCAATAAAAACGTATTATATTATTTTATTCCTTTTAGCTATGTGTCCGTTTCTAGAGAGGATTTCATATAATCAGTAAATGGGATGTAAAGAAACTCATATTGTAGTAAAACATTGTCCAATCTAACAAATGTCTATATAAGATATTTTATATATGATCTGAGCTTAACAAGTGTAGAAAAGAAATTTCTAAAATTCCCAAATTGATTTTGTTGGGTAAATGCAAACAGTGTATTGGACTCATATGCATTGTGAGGAGAAAAATGGTTCATTTTCACATACACATTTTATTTTGCATCAAAGGATTGAAAAACGGCCCTACTGTATGTGGCTGTGTATTCCTGAGGGCAAACCAATCTGGCAGGTAAAGATTCTTCAGAGGGAGAGCCATTACCAGAACAATGATCAGAACGTAAGCATCCAAACAAGTGTAAAGACATTGCATCGTGAATCTCATTGGCACAAAATGCTAATTGGCTGCATTTTAAACCTGGAAAAGTTATTTTTTTATTTTTTTTAAAGATTTTTAAATTTGGCAGTTGTTCAAGTTTATACATCTTTGTAAGGTGATAGTGTAAAATCCATAACCATTCAACAGTGTAATACATAGGAACAAATCTAGTATAATTCCTTTGATGTTTAACATCATATATAGTTACCATTAAAATCTGTATCTCATTTGCCTGTAGGTTACATGACATTTCCCTTTACTGTCATAGTGTCCTTTCAATATTGCACTCATTATGTCACTGTATGCAATTACAAAATAATTACCAAAACAAACATATAGATATTTTTATTAGCATACTCTTTTTGGGAATGGCAGAGAAGTGACACATACCTTTTTTTCCTATGTCTTTGCTTTGGATATCACAACTAATGTGTTGCTTTGTTACCATCAAACTGTTTTGGTAACAATTTGCTGAGAACCATTGTTAGTATAATGCATAATAAGATTCCCAGCAAGTAATAAAAAACACAGTTTGTTATATTGGCATGTCATTTCCAAGTATTTAACTGTGTATTTTCCTTGTAACTCTCAATATATGAGTATTGTTCAAAACAATTACAGCACAGCCAAGTATATATCTTCTTTTTAGGTTCTGTTTAACATAGACGTCCCTCTTTGCCATTATGATTCTCCTCCTCAGCTCAGCTGACAAAGGGTTTGTGCTTATTTTTACCAAAACGCTCTGTGCAAAGTACAACAATACAGTAGCTTCATCAAAATAAGCTAACAGTTTGAGCATTAATGAAAATGATTCACAGTAATAAATCACAAAAGGGACAACATTGGGTTTGGCTTGCATAGCAAAGCAAAAGAAAGAGAAAAACATTAAAAAATATATTTACAAATTATGCAAGTCCTTTTTCATTTTAATTAGTCATTTTGTTGTGATTTTTCTTCTTCGTCTCCACTGTGTGAATCTTTGTACACCATGTGACAGAAAATAGAAGCAGACATACAACATACTGTTTACTCTTTTGAAGAGGGGGATGAAAATAACACTGTGAGACTGGTGTCTGTGTCTGTACATGACATTTACAGCTCTGCATTTTATCTCGAACTCTGTTGTCTTTGTCTTCATTCTGTCTCCTCTCCATCTTCCAAACATCATTCTGTGTCACTCGCAGATAGAAAATCTCATAGCGCTTACAAACAAGGTGTCCTGGGACCGGCAGCAACTGCAGGGAATGATGCTTCACAAAGACTCTGCAAGAGAAGGCAGGCAGACACACCAAAAAGAACAATGTAAAATCTCAGTGACACTGAAAAATTCTCTTTCAATATCTGCATCTCCATTTCACAATCCCAGAATGCATTTCTATTAAGAAGCAAGCTAGAAATTGGTTGAATCTTTCAATTTTACTTCTTAATGAAAATGGCAGTGTGTAATGCTTCCAGATCTACAATTTTGATTGTCCTGGTCATTTCATTGCATTAATGAATACATTTTTCTCAACTGTATTGTGATGCTGTCAAGAGGCAAATCTGAGTTGTCTTGTCTTTCTTTATAAATTGTTAAAGAAGTGACAGCTACAATTTACACAAGAAATTTCAGTTGTGCTGTTTTTGTGCTGAAACATTATTTCTCTCTGCCAATATACTTGCTTGTATTGGTTTACACCCTCTATGTGTAATGTGCTCACAGATCCTCATGAGGATTGACACTTACAGTGTTCCCTTTTCTCTGTGCTGTTTGTAGAAGGATGCCCGTTGTGGGAGGGATCTGTGCCAGGTCTCTTGTGGGAACCCCTGCTCAGGGTGGCCCTGTTGGATGTTGTTGTGCCGCTCCAGGAAGCCATATGCTGCCGCTCCAGCGTCGACACGGTCACCATGCACTCCTCAGAGGGGTCTGAGGCTGCAGCTGCCCACGAGCTGTGCATGCGGGAACCCACGCTGTGCAGAGACTTCATGACTGGTGTGTGGGCTGTTGAGTGGATGGTAGACGAGGGGATTTGGCAAAGAATACAAATGAGACATCATGATAGAGGAACTCCTCGTTGAATTTACTCTAATAGAGGACTCTCAGATAAATAATGTCTGAGAGCATAACATACTTAACTTACGTTCTGTGTTGGTGTCTCTTCGTCTGGGCAGAGTCCCGACCTTGTCTGTCTGTGGTTTGAGGCCAGTCAGTGGTGCCCTCTTGTGGCCAAGGCTATGTGTGCTCTGTGAACCATGTTCTGCAGTGCCAGAGCTGTCTGAGCGACACTGCTGCGAGCTTTTACCTACAATGAGGAGCAGAGAGAGAGAGAGAGAGAAAGAGTTAATGAAGATAAAGATTTGGCTGAGCATGCCTAAACAAGTATGTGGCTCACACACAGTGGATCCAGCTAGACACTGAAGTGCGATGCGGATGTACAAAATTAATTAGCCAGAAGAAATACTAAAGAAATCCGATTTGTTACTAGATATTCTGTAAATCCTGTGTTAATCATACTAGTCTGCATGTGAAGCCTTGGAAGGAGAGGAGGTGTAAAGATGATTCATATGGTGTCCATCAGGCAGGATATTTGTGGAAAAACTATAACTCCTTCATTTGTATACATTCTTGGAGAGTAGTGTTACTAAATGCTTTAATCAGAAGGTCTCAAGAACCTCTTTTTTTCCAAAAATAAAGTTCAAAAATTGAAGTTCAAAACCTCAAATGGTGTTTTAATGTTTTGTTTAAATCAGACATCTTGGACACATGTATTAGGACATGCCGATTAAGGCATTAATCCACAACTGCAATATGGCACCCCCTGTGGAAATACTGCCACCACATTGGCTTTGTTCATGATTTGTCTCACTGGACTGAAGAGCTTTTCTCAATCTGCCTGAATGCACTTCTAATACAGCGACTTACTAAATGTGACAGCGGAACATGAGACGATAAAAATGTTTGCATTGCTAATTGCTCGCAAATATTTTTAGTCACGCTGACGTTTATTTTGCACTGCACCTGGTTATTAAAAGGGTTGAAAACACCATTTTCAATGCACAAGTCAATCTCTTAACCTATCAAACAATGGAGTCTAAAAATGGTACAGATCTGTCTCTGTGAAGAAGCCTTCAATTTTCTCTCTAAAGAAACCCTATTTATAAATGCATCAAATCTTAAATGTTCGACGTGTGACTTTTCAGTACAGCACTACTAAAGTTTTTAAAATATTCTATGTTATGCTTTTGATGTCAATGTAAGAATGGCTTCAAGTAACTTTTAACAGACTGTCTGAATATCTCTTTGACAAAGAAAAAAGGGTACCCATGATTTAGACTAGGATAGGTTTTACGTTACACCAACCACATGGTTTCAAATTTACCTTTGAGTGTCAATCACTGTCCCTGCTGGCTACATTAACATGTTCCTCATCTACTATTTAATATCCTGAAAGACAACCACTAGACTAATGTGTGTGTGGGGCTTGTATGTGTGTGATTAAATGGAATATTGTTTGCCTTGGTCTTTGTTCTATGCAGTGCATCCACAGGTGATAGTTCAGCCAGCCAACATACTGCAACATACTGTTTTGATATTAAATGATTCAGCCAAATTCTGGATTATATGTTATTTTAACATTCAATGGTAACTGAATGGCTTGGTAAGGAAAAGCTTGAAGTGATGGTAAAAAAAAAGCCAACATTGTTGGTCTGACACGTGCATCCACTACCCTGACCTCCACACGCTCACGTTTTACCTTGCTACATAGAGAACACACTTCTTCCTGCACTTAACGTTGTCATGGGACTTTAATCATGTATTGCAACATTGTCCAGTATGAATGAAACTTGCTAAGGATACTGGGCTGAGTGGCTGCAGCCTCTTCAGCTACATGTGGGAGGGGAAAAAGCAATGTGTCTGCACTTTTTATATGATCTGTCCACAGCTATTTTACACATCTGCATGAAACAATCTGATAAAAATATATTTTCATGGTGTTATATTCTTACATGTAAGTGTTACATGTATGTGTAATGTGTATAACAATAAATGTGTATAACAATGAATCAAAGTATAGCCATTTAATTTAAAACTGTGTGATATTTTACTTAAAAATGTACTAACACTTTTAGACATTCGTAATGAATATGCTCTATTGTTGAAATTTCTTGGCATATATTTATTTATACATAATATATTTATACCTGCCCATATCTGATATGCTTGCTCTATCATGTTATCTATGGAATTATTGCTCATCTGTATCTGTCTGCAGCTGCTTGTTGAATGAATGATGTGGTGATGAAGCCAGTCAGTCGTGAGCCTGCCTTTTTACTTTCAATGCTACTTCCCGGTGCTCTTTTAACACAATGATTTCAGACAAATTAGTTTTACCACATGTAAAACATACTTGAACCCTCAAGGTTATCCACGCTGTGACCAGGAGTGTATTCAAAGCCACACAAATTCTTTGACACCATGGCGTATCTTTCCTCCTCATCGTCGTCTTCAGAAAGGAGAGTGGCTCCCAGATCAGAGCCCAGTGTGCTGGACATGAAATCCATTGGAGGGATGGGGGTGTTGGACACATTTGGACTGCTCTTCATGTGCCTAATGAATTGTGGGGAAATACTGTATATCAATAATCAAAATACATTTAAAAAAAGCAACAAAGGTCAGATAATGAGCATGAAAATACTGCAAAACAAGTTTCTGAATGCAGAATCAGTGCATATTCAGAAAGGTAGCGATGCAGAGACTGAATGCTTGTGGTGATTTCACTGATTGCTTTTTCAGCGCTGGTGTGTGTTGTGCTAACAATAGAGTTATAATTGGACTGGATAAAGGATATCTGGATGGGCAGGGCTGTCACCAACATGCCTGTTATCTCCCTCACAGCTGTCCTCCATGATGGCTCACATCCCGCCATAGAAGACATGCATTCATAATTACCAACTCTATTTACTGATGTCAGAACAGCATGTTAGACTAAACCCAGTCATTACCCTCCAACACATGTCGCCACTGACTTGTCAAGATTTCCAATGCTCCATCAAAGGTGTAATCAATGGAGAGCAGTTTTTATCACTCACAAGAAACATAGAGCGCAGGTTTCAGGCTGACACATGTAAATACCAGAATCATAAGACGCTCAAACATTGGCCATTGATATGCAAAACCCAAACCATCAACAGAATAAAATGAATAAAATTACAGGTATCTCTCCTACTGTGCAAAGCAGACACATTTGAAAAAAAAAGTGATGCATATACACAGTTTCACGCTTTTAAATACCAGAAAAGACATTAAATTATAGAAGCTGGTCTCAAAATGTAGTTAACTGGCGCTTTAAAAGATCCTTACCATGCCTGCTTGGCAACCTCGTATTGGTAAGCTCTAGTCAGCTCATCCAAGTGGGCCTGCAAAATGGATTGCATTTCCTCATGGTGGGCAGAGCTGAGTGAGGAAGACGAGAGCTGGTTGAAGGGAGCTCCTGCCGGCGAGGAGGATCTTCCTCTCATGGGAGGAGTGGGACCTCTCTCCTCCTCTACCTCATTGTCCAAATTCTGGTGGCGGTAGGTCTGGACAGACATGGGTGGGGCCCAACTGTTGCTGTCATATCTGGCATGCAAAAATGTTTTCTGCATTACTCATTACATTGACTTTGATAAACAGCTGATTACATACGTATGTCGCAGAGAATAGGAAATATATAAGTATTTAATTAGAGAAAAATATTGTCACCATAAAAACCAAAAATTTTAAGACTCTGTTAAGATAAATCTACCCCATCTGATTCTTCCATTGGCAAAATCAATGTCCTATTTGTGTTAGTTTTTCCTATATTAGGAAAATAGGCAGCTAGATGTTCGTGTGTTTTTTGTGTTTGTGTGCATCTGTTCCAGGGCAGAGATTGATCAGATATGAATGTATCTTACCCTCCTCCGTGGTTTTCCTGGGGGTAACAGTCAAGGTCAACCTCGGTACCAGGGAGAGGGTGCATGGGTGGTGGAGGCAGGGGCATGTTAGCCCAACATGTCCCATTTGATTTAGAGGCCTTTGTTCCACCCTTCACCTTCTTTTTCTTCCCAACCTTTGCACCTTGGGGCAGGTAAAGCAGGGAAGGAAGTTTAGTCTTCTCTACACAATACTCAGAAATCCCTGTTCACACTAAACACACAAATATTCTACACTGAATTCACACACTCATACAGCACTGCCTTGAAAGCTATCTTCTATCTTTCTCTGCTATCTGAACTTTTTCAAGCCCGTCTGACACGCAATGTTCATTATTTCTCTTTTTTTGTGTGCTGACAGCACATTAGGACTTTTACAAAATGTTGACATTTCTTAAAGAGGCATCAAAACCAGCGACCAACCACTTTTGGTTGCTTCCATACAGTTGCTCTACTTTATCTCTGGTAAGCCTGACATTTAGCTGAGCATACGGCCTTTTGTGCAAAAGTACAGGCAGAAATGCCTCCATGACTTTACTAAATGTATATACACAGAACACTGAGGGATTTTCCGCCATCACTAATCAAGTTAACCCGACGAATGCGTCATGATTGTGTGACATTTCTGGGCTAGATAAGCTCCCAGGGTAGAATTGTGATGAAGACAGAAGAGTAATTAAGAACATTATCCTAAGGGTCCATTTTCAGTGAATATGTAAATAAATTCCATCCTTTTCATTTTGCTCCTGATTTAATTTCCCAACTCCCTTGTAGTAGTTTCCCCAGAAAATAACCTATTTCCTGTCATTTTATGGCAAAATGTTGTTTTTTTGCGGGGCGTTCAAGCACTGCAGCAGTCCACAGGGATGGTCCAAGATACATACAAAGGAGTGCAAACATCACACAACAAAAAACAAAAACAGAATTGAGCTCTATCTTCACTGTGGCTCTTACCACTGCCAGGGCGTCTGTCAGTAAGCGAGTAGCCCAGGTTTGCTATTTCCTGCTGGGCTTGAAGAGAAGCCTTCCAGCGGGGATCTGGCCTGTCCACAGCCAGCTCGTGGAAGCTGTTGGACTGGAGTATCTGAGTGGTGGCATAGGGGGTGGGCTGACTGCCTCGCGCTGGGCTGCTGTAGCCTGCCTTCCCCATGAAGTCGATACTGCTGTAGATGGCACCATCAGACAGCATGGTGCCCGTCTTCTCCACTGCTGCGGACGGTAAAACGTCTGAGGCAAAAGTGGATGGTGACAAAACGAGGAGTGAGAGGGAGACGGGATCACGGAGAGATAAGCTGACATGAAGTTAACGATCTTTAAGGTCATTAACACTCCCTGCTGCTCTGGCACTCTGAATTTGTTAAATACAGGTTTCAAATAGACTTGATATAAATGAAAGTGATTATCTACAACCATAATTAGCATGCAACACGCTGTGGGAGCCCGGTGGAATGGTCACAAGAGGGATATTCAAACAGCGCTAACCTTCAGCTCTACTGTCCTGCACACATAAAGCCTGCAGCTCACCAGGGTTCCAGTGGGCTGGGAGAACATGCAAACACACAAACACACAATGCAAGCACATATACTTGAAATATCAATATCATACAACCTCGAAAAATGCTAAATGGCAGGGCATGAGAGGGAATGACGGGCAAAAAGTATATACAAACACCACAAACTTCAGCCGAATATCAGGCTTGTCAAATCACATTAGTAAATTATAGCCCTCAAAGGCTTTTTTAATTTGTGTGCATGTGTTTGTTTGTGTGTGCATGCTTATGTGTGATGTCCTGTCACTGTGCTTCCTAATGGATGAACATCAAAACTGTCTGACCAGGCATTGCTAAAACTGTACATTCCATCATCCTATCCTGTTTGTGTTTCTTACCTCCTCGGCCAAAGTTGTTGCCACCCTTCGGACTCCCTAGGCCCCCGTTAGCTGGGAGGCTTGTGGAGGGCCAGGAGTCAGCCAACCAGGGGAGGCCTGGGTCACCCGCTTTCAATAGCCCTGGACGGCTGTGAGAGGATGTTTGTAGAGAGAGACATTGAGGAGAGGGGGTAAGACAGAGAACCAGTGACATACTTAAATATCCAGCCTGCACCGTAACAGTATTGCTCATTTTCTTCCTGCTGCATCAACAACAAATTGATGTGAAAACTCATTCAGCATATTCTCGCCTGTGGAGCAGCTCAGCGCAAAGGCGACAATAAACAACAGAGAGACATAAAATGGCAAGTCTATAAATCAGACTTCTGCCTCCCCTTAACTCCACCACCCCTAACTCTCCCCAGAGATACAAGGCAGGCCTAAATACACACTAAATCCACTTTAGAGCCTTAGCACAACAGAAATTTACATTTTAAATTGAGAATCATGGACAGCCTCTGGCAGATCAGCTACACTGGTGCACTGTCTCCATAGCAACGGAGACAGCAAAAGCCCATTAGGTGGTTTAGGAAAGCTACCGTGTCATTTTGTCTTAGTGAAATACAACGGTCATGAATACAGGCTTTGACTTCAAGGTAGGAAAGTTGTGGGCAGCAATTCAGGGAGAAAAAAAAGACTATTTACAACCACTTCGTATCAGCTGCTGTAAAAATGGCAAAAACATTCACTTGCCTCATGCATCCTGTTTGCATATGTTTACTTAATGTGCTGCTACACAGTGAATTTTCCACTGAGCGTGATTTGCCAAGTGTCAAGGGAATTGTTCACAGCTGACTTGATGATGGCTCAAAGGTGTTCAAACAATTACATCAACAATTTCCATTTTAAAATACACACGCATGCACATACATTTACATATGTTTACTTAGAAACACATGCCTACACCAACACAATAACACATATGTGAGTACATAGTGTGAAGAAGCACACTCATGCACACGTAAGGGTTAGGCGAGAAACTGTTTATTTTTAGTCCATTATTTGCAACATTTGTTCTAGCTCTGGGCTTATCTGCTTGCTTAGGTGTGACAAAAATGAAAGAGGGAATGGGGAGGACTTAAAAAGAAGAGGGCCTTTCTTATACATTCTGCAAAGTAAATTCGCCCCATTTGTTTTTTGTTTTAATACACTTTGATATTCAGTGGATACAAAAGGTAGGCTTCACTTTGGGCATTTTGAGCTGGCAGAGAACTATCATGGCCACCGAGTGGAGTCTAAAGGTCCAACACTCTGTTGTTCCATCCCCACATCGGACTCATCAGGGTGCACTTTACGCAGGCTATTTAAACAGCACATTCATCACCTCTCCCCTCCTCCCACGACCTCTCACTCTGGCAACAACCTTGCATGAACTGAGAGAGAGCCAGTGAATAAAGCAGCGGCCCACCTGCATTAATTGGTAGCACTCACTTCAAAGGAGTGATTAATGATTTCATCAAGCGTTCGTCAGAGCAAATCATACGCTGATAAGAGTAAGCAGGGAGAATATTGGAACATGTTTGCTAATTCCATTCATCATGAAAGAACTCTTCATTACATGTATTACAAAGGGCTCTTGTCATTGAGGAGACGGAGCATTACAAATATCAGTGAGAAAGCGCTTGCTGGTTTCTTGGTTTTTATAAGCTAATGTAAATGCTCACCTTCCATTTCTGATCAGGCCTCTGTCTCTTTGGAATGTAACTTGTAGAGAAAAGAGGGAGGACAGAGAAAAATAATGAAACTACAACTATTTTGTCTAAAAATGTACAGTACCAATATAAACGTGAATGAATTCTTGCTGTCAAGAATGTAGGCAGCTAATTTCTTGTGATATGTTAATATACAGTATAATGTACAATGTAAAGACATACCTGCGCGAGTAAAGGTGAAGGACTGAACTGCAATTCAAAAGACAGAGAGTGTTTAGAAGGTAGATAAAGTGAATCTGACTTATTAAAATTACAAAGGCATATTGTCATGCTCAAACAATTCACAAAATCAGGTGTGGATATGTCAATAGAGTCCTTTCATCTTTTTTTGTTTGTTCATTTATCACTGATGGTATGTCAGCACTGGTCACATTCTGATGAATCTCAGGGAGGCAAAGCATCTAGCCAGCGCATTATAGAATTTTCTGAATTACACTGATTGGCCTGAGAGATAAAGGTTTGACCCTTTTGCCCTGTGGTATCTGCATCATTATCATTTTATGTTTTTTCTTCCAAAATACAAAATCAAAAGAAGCATGCAGGCTGTCTTACAAAGAGAGAGGAACAAGAGGTAAATTCTGAAATGAAATATTTTATGATTTGACAAATGACACCCCAAAACATAAATAAAAAGCAATTAATGTGCTACTAAGTATTTAATATTAATATCACAGAATTTGGTTAAAAATAAATGATGGAATATTTTATATCTTAACCTGTAAAAAAATTGCTATATTTTTTTATAAAATGGAAATGTGGTGTTTTGGAATTAAACTCCTTGTTTTGAGAGAAGGGATCAGAGAAGCAGCACTCAATCAAATAAATCCCTATTGAATTAGGAAATCACATCACTCTCTCCCCAAGTCACTACAATGAAAGCTGCAATACACATTATGATAATGGTGCACAGCTATATGCTTGACTCACTGAGGGATAAGAATATTTCATACGTAAACCTAGACGCGCCTCGTGTTAATGTGCAAACAACACCAGCCATGGTCTGATAATGGAAGGGAATGTTAAATTACTTATCTTGCATGAATGTATTAGAGTGTTGAGGTGCGGTGCTGATGGAACCCAGCACAGTTGATGCACATCAGTGCACAGTGAATTAAAGTCAATAGGGCCTATTTCCATCTATGCTGAATAAATTCCTTTGTTCTGCATTTTAGCCAGCTCAAATGGAGTCGCATCTGTGATGACATCAGCTTTCATTGGAAAGCGAGACCTAGTGTGCTTTGAGATTCTGTGCTGATGCAGAACCATGTAAATTGATTTTTTTTACCTGCATAGTTGCTGAGTCCCTTCCTCTTTTTTCTCCTCCAGTACAGCCAGGCACTGAAGCCCATGAGGACAATCCAGCAGGCCCCTCCCAAACCAGCGATGAAGGCTGGCTGCTTCACCACGTCTGAGATGCTATTGTTGCCCTCCGATCCCGTCATTATGTCTCTCAGTTCTGCACCTGAGGACACCACACACAAACACACACCCACACACAGGAAAGAGACAAATTAATGGTTGAATGTCAATTTAACTACAAATGATTGAACAAATGATTAGATTTCAATAGTTGTTGTGCATGAAAATAATTTGGGATAAAAATGAAAAAAATCTTTTCAATTTCCACTCTGGTCCAAAACATGTCTCAAATGTAAGTAGGAAAAAATGATAAATATCTGACAGAAAAGGACAAACAAACAAACAAACACCAATTACCAGTATTATCTGTCTCATTGTGTGTATGGGTTCATTTTGGGGGGGAAAAACTCAATTTTGGAAACTCAATTAAGGGCAAAGAGATATTGTCAATAAATTCCAAAGATCCATTGTTCAGGTCAAATTATGTACTTTAAAAAGAAAATCAAGGCAGCATATATCAAACTCCAAGACACACACAACTATCACAACTGTGATAGAAGCAAAAAAACAACAAACAAATAAAAAACAGCATCAGTGCATCCAATATGTAGGCAGAGTAAATCAATTCAGCAGTGCACTTATCAACTTGAGCTGCAAGACACGAGATTGACAGAGCAGCTCTGACAGAGTTTGATTTTCTGTTGAGGCTACTGTGCTGTGAAATTAGATTCACAGTCTCCAGCAGGAACCCCCTCACCACCACCACCATCATTAAGCTTCAGTCCACGGGGCCTGTGTTTCCCTTTCTCTGCGTTAAGGGTGTTATTATATATCAGTCAAAAGTCACAGATGAAGAGCATCTGGCCTGGGCTCCAATATTGATTCTGGGCTTATATACTCTGGCCGTCCTTTAGCTATTTGATAAGATGTGATAGTCTGATAAGCTCCTACAAAAACACTGTCTACTTTGTTAGCACCAGCTGCCCACATATTGAAGAGGATTATTGATATGGCTAACAGTACTTGGCACAGTGTTACCAGACACTACACTTAATGAAACGCTATTGATTTCTCAGCAGACGTCTGCGTTGTAAAGCACAATTTTCTTTCTTCAAGTGCAATAAATTGATAAATAATTTTTCCAGGCCCCCAATCTGTGATGGAGACCTAGGTCCCCCATTATGAGGTCATTTCATTTGACTCCAGGTTTGGTGTGTGTGAGTGGATTACCCAAAATGATGAGCTGGGGTTTGCTCTTGACCCCCACCCCTGCGCTGGTCCCTGCAGCCACCTCCACGCGGTACTGCACTCCAGCCTGCAGCCCCCCGACAACTACTGAGCGGATGGTTGCATCTACAGACTTATTGACATGAAAGCGGGTTTCGTTGGCCAAACACCAGATCTGACAAAGACAGACACGCCAGAGAGAATTCATTGTAAGGTTGTACAGTACATTTCTAAAATATTCAGTTTGGTATGGTGTATCAGGTGCAGAGTTTGATATACCTTGTACTCCTGGATGATGCCGTTCTGTTGGTCGGAGGGAGGAGGGTCCCATGACACACTGATGGACGTGCTATTATGGCTCCCTACTGTCAACACTGTCACTTGCTGTGGAGGTGCACCAGGTGCTGATGAGCCAGGGGGGGTGAAAGGAAATACATAAGAAAAAAAAGAATGTCTCCTGTTTTTTATAAAATCAAAGAAGAACTTGTCTTCCAAACTACCTCAGTTCATATTCATACGGCAAGCCACACAACAAGGTATTTTTTAAGCCAGCGTGGCAGATGGCTACCAGAGCACTTCATTTCAATTTCATATCTTAAGGGTGGGATGTTTTCTTTTGCATAACTGGGATTCACTGGGACCAAAAAATAGGCAATTTTTCCATTATTAAGATTCTATTATCTTATTGGCATCATAAGTTATAGACACCAAGCATTTGAGGTCCAAATTGTGCTTTACTAATTGCACAAATGATAACCATTCCAAGCACACCAGCAAGCATAGATATGAGTGGAATTTCTTCTGCCAAGAAAAAATGGCTGAGCCCAGTTAACTAACATCACTTCCATAATGCATTAGAACCATTACGGCCACATGTAAATGCTTCCAAAGTAAAATGAAAATGGTCACCAGTCTCCTATAATGAGGATTCTGAGATGGTTTGTCAAAAGAAATGTGACACTCCTTCTTTAATGGGCGATTTTAAATTTACCAAACTGGCCTCATAACCTGCATGGACAGATCGGTGTTTTCCTGCAGCCAGCAGGAAGCAAACACCATGTCTATGCAACTGAGCAAATGACCATCTCTCACTGAGCAAACTACACAACTGCTCTGGGCACATGGGTTCTCATGATTCCCATTAAAACTATCATTATGTGGATGAACTAACTACTCTGAACCCAATTAAGGGGCTGCAAAATAATGCTATCTGCAGTGGATCCATGTAAGCAAGGCACTGATTGCCGTAGCACTGCAGAGAAACCAAAGCAGGTGGGCCATGAAGGGATTGTCTTGTTTGCCACCTGGCCAGAGAGCAACAGAGGTAAGTGCGACTTAAATTCTCCAGATGGGATTGGTTCTGTAAATGGCTGGAGAGAAACACAATGAACATGTGCACAGTGTCTCAGGAAGGCAGCAGCAAGCAATGCTTTTATTGTTAGATCAGAGTAATAAATGTGAGGAGTGTGTCAGTCCTGAGACTGACCTCTGCCAGTCTTCTGACATCTGGAAAGCATCTGGTTCAGTTAATTCACATAGTAAACAATGGAAGAACAGTAGACTTTGAGTTGCAAACCTCCCTGAATGATTAAAGCATGCTTAAAAGGGAGACTCTAAACAGATATGGCATGTCGCCACAATTTTTGACAGCCTGGCAGTACAAAGGAATTAAATCTGCTATATGAGATGCAGTTTATTTCTATTACATTTAACAAATTGACTCAACCCAGTTTGAGGATATCTATATTCAGCCATTTTGTCTGTATTGACTTTCTGAAGTAATTACTGTTAAACCAACTCGAGCAGATGTACTGTCCCAATATAGTGATGACTCTACTGTTCAGAAGCCAAAATGACTCATTTAATGACAAGCCAGCCAAATATAACACTCAAATGATCCTACACTTATGATATATTTATGCTGAGATACCATCTGGCATGGGCACAAATAAAACAAACATTAACCAGTATGAATGTAGGTGGACTGGATGGAAGTCACCCTTTACAAATCATTTGGATTGCCTATCAACATTCAGGAAGAAATGTTTTCCTTCATTTCCTGCCTCATCATTTCTAAGGCAATCCATTATCACGGTAGGCCAAATTTCTCAAAATCAAATCATAATTATGAATCTATTGGGGGAAAACAAACAAACAAAAACATCCAATACCGCGCACACTGCCACCAGTGTTGGAGCATGCCCAAGATTATAAAACTTCAGTCAAGAACAGTTTGTTTATCATTTGTCTCTTTGATTTGATTTTTTGAAATAAATAGTACATAGATACAAAGCTGTTCAGTAGCCGATATGCAATATCCAGATGTAGCACTAGCATCTTATATTAATTTGTGTTTATACTGCATTTAAGTGATTTAAGCCTTTTGTAAAAAACTGTTACATCCTCAATAGGGATTGCTGCTGCCAACAGTTCCAACAAGAAACATGTACAAGACTGTTGTATCCTGATTACACTGAGTTCCTCTCTCTCCTCTCCATTTTTACACACCCATATCCCATTAATGCTCGTCACAAATTCACCTTCTTCCCCTAGTTGTGTGCTTCTCTCGTCCCCCTCTCTCTCTCTCTCTCTCTCTCTCCCAAAGATTTCTGCAGGTATTTCTGCCTCCGGCGCTGTGGAGTCTGGATCTGTGGTTGCTCCTGCTGCCCCCGTG
>JAVQJL010075887.1:0-28318 GCA_036024295.1 Nannoperca obscura | reverse complement strand
ATATGGAGTTGCAATAATCCAGCCTAGACGTAACAAATGCATGGACTAGTTTTTCTGCATCTGCTTGAGACAGGATGTGCCTGATTTTTGCAATGTTACGTAGGTGAAAGAAGGCAGTTCCATTTATTAGCTAAACATAGACACTAATAATGACAAGACGTAGCACTCAGCAGCGAGAAGTCACTTTATTTAAAGACAGAATGATATGGGACCATTTGGCCTTCATGTGATACTTATACAGTATAAGTGCCGCTGAAGTAGCAAATATACATGTAAACCCATTTAGGATATGTGGCATCAGATACTTACAAATCATTAAGATCTACTGTACCACTCAAACACAGACACACCCATCTCATCTACATTTAGATTAACCGTTGTGCATCAATCGTTTCTTTATTGAATTTCCAGGTAATGTCACAGTATATACAAGAACCAGGATATATTACATTCACAAGAATCTATTCACGTCACTCATCCCTGATTGGTCAAGTGTTGACTCACAGATGATCGGCTCTTTATGCTTCTTTAAGAGTATTTTCACAAGTTTGTGCACGTTGGACGTGCAGTAGATACTGTTTATTTCAGTACTGTTCATTTCTTGTCTTGATATGAAATATTTCAGTTTGAACGTATTTGAACTGAACATAGTGACCATTTCATTAGCATTTCCAAAGTAACCTTTTGGCCCGTATCTGCCACTGGATGAGGACGTGCGTGTGTTTTGTTCTCCTGTAGCTGCAAATCTGAGTATATTCAGTCCGAGATGCTGACTTGATCGCTGCATGAGTGAATGCCCCTGGATGTGTGTGAGTGTTTGATTCCAGGAAATGGAGATCAGGCCTCCCAGGCTCGTCTTCCTCACAGCGTACTCCCCACAGCGCCGAGGCCTCCGGTTTCCCACACGGAGGGCAGAGAATGGAGGGAGTCCCTCTGAAGCTGTCAGCAGAGCTCAGCCGGCAGGAGCTGCAGTCTGCATCACAACAACTGGGTTTTATTTAGTGCAAGGAGGCAGAGACGCCAAGAGGGAGGTAGAAAAGAGAAGGAAGCGAGGAGGTTTGAGATGGTCAAGAGAGAAATGGAGGGAAAGCTAGAGAGAAGGAAAACAAACCTGTTTACATACCAAAACAATACTTTTATTCTCCATATAAACATGTCTTCTTCACTACTATGTTTTGCATAGTCCTATGGACACATAAGTCTGTATATAAAACAGTACTGGGATGATAACCAGACCTGCAGTAAGAGGATGACTTACCTCTATGTTGAAAACAGAAACTAAATAAATGTTACAATTGAGATCAACACTTTCTTTACATTTAAACCGTTTTCTCTGATTCTGCTTATTTGATTGTCACCACATGAGGATTTATGTGCAGAGCAGATATGGTTGTTCCTGTATAGTAACGGTATAGCTATGACGCAGAACACATTCTCAGCGGTGTGTTCAACCACATTTTATTTCATCTCCAGTGGATACTCCAACACAAAGGCCGCCCTTTTTAATTTTGCGGGATTGCGTGCAGAATAAGACGACTGGTTGCCAAAGAGATAAATCACTTTTTTCCTCTTCTGTTCTGGACTGAATTGAGCCCCTGTTGTTTGTACCCCCCCACCTCACACCCCACTCCTCCGCCTCTCCGTTTTAATAAGTGTAACTGCATTTGGGATTAAGAGACCCCCTGTTTCAACGACTTCAATGTAATTATCCCCCGCCCCCGTCCCCACACTCAGTCACATACACACGGCTCCAAAAGTTGTTTTCTTTATTTAATTAAATGCAGTGATTTAACTGGTAGAGAAAGAAAAAACTCATTAAACTAATTAGGATTGCAACAGAAGACTCTCCAAGCTCTTTTTACACTCTGCTCTGAGGATTGTAGCAAAGTGTATCTGCGTGTTTGGATCTTTTATTTCAACGCTCTGCATTTCAATGGAGATATCTACGATCTATCGCCCTTTTGTGGCAGCGTTGAAATGACTTAGCAGAGCTGTGAATGAGGCCAACAGCTGCTGGGCGGAGATTTGCCGCAGCAATAACTGTCGGAACAAAACCTAATCACTCCTTTTGGCCCTCATTTGCTTATGCAGATTTGCCATTGTGAGAAAGTATATTAATAGTTCAGCACAGGGACACAAGAGGCATGTTTTCGTCATGGAGTTGTCGCGCTGTGGAGACGAGGCATGGAGACAGTATGTGAGCTTATTCTTTAGGTTGTTTAGTCATTAGTTGCATGTCATGTTGTCCTTCTCTTCCAGTTCTTCTAAAAGAAGAATTCAGTTGATATTTGGGAAGTTTGCATTCAACAAAGCTGACCGTGTTACAAAGACGGAATTACAGTGTCAAAGGCTATAGATGCAACTATTATAACTCTCTTCTCCAGTTTACCACAATTTATTCCCCAAATATGTTCAGCTTTCTGACAGTAAATGAAGAGTTTTTGGCTTTTGGACTGTGGACGATTAAGTGTGAAAATAATCTACAGATTAATGGATAATAAAAGTCATCGTTAGTTGCAGCCCTAAACACGATCAGTTGTAGCACAAGAAAAGGAGTCAGCACTATCACAGTGGTTGGTATGTGGGGTTGTTTTTGGTTTATTTATGTCTTTGTAGTCTTACGTATATTTTTAATATTCTAAAACTAAACTTCAATGGCAGCTAATGGCTTGGCCTCGCTGCCCTCAATCACTAAGCTCTGGTGGGTTTACAACCTGGAAAACTCCTCAATCCAATTCATTTAATCCTCATTCATCTTTCTTTGTTCTCCTGTAAACAAGAATCTAGTTACATTATTTCAACTGTCTGATTTTAATGACTGTGTGATGACGGGGAGGCTCTGCCGTCTCTTTGATGGATAATTGGGTTCTTAAATCACCTTAAATCACACACATGAAGGAATCTTTCAGATTAAAGGGATCTGTATTACTCCTAATTACCTGATATATTCAGGACGGCGGGCCACCACCTCCCCTCTTTTCTCCACGTATCCTATTCCACCTCTTGTCCACTTCAGGAGTTTTGACCTGAACCAGACATGTGCGAGCGGTGGCTCTCGGCCCCCGGCCCCCCGGCCCCCAACCGACCACCAGTGTCAAAACTGCCAGCTCGAAGTTCTTGCAGGCGGTGGGGGAGGAAGAGGAGGATGTGAGGGTAAAGGAGAAGGAAGAGAGCTTGTCTCTTGTTGTTTTTTATTCCAAACAGCCTCCAGAGGCATTAAGGGAGGGAGAGAGTGATACTTTAGTGGAGGAGAAGGAAGCAGCTATGAAGCGCTGACAGCTTCTCACTTGGCGTCGAAGGAGAGAAACTTTCCAGTCGCTGTGGATGAGCCATGTCATATTTTCATCTTAATATGTTTTCCTCTTCTGTGTGTTTTTACACAGGAGTTTTTCCATTCTTTGAATCAGTCTCTCTCTTAATTTGCTAGATGATCAACAGGATAGAAAAGTAAAGTTTTTTTATCTTTAGGCTTTGAAAAGTATTCAAAAAAACAATCTGAGAACTCACTCTGTGGTTAAACTGTTAAACACAACCTGTCGACAGTCTGTGACCAGGGGTTTTGGCTTCCTGCTTTACTAGTCCCTCTGTCTTTTCTTTTCTAGTGCCTCAGTGGAATATGAAACAGTGGTGGTGTAGTGGACCAGCCAGACCTGTGCGAGACCTATCGATCCTCGCCAGTAGATTGCCAGCACACCCGCGTCTCCCCCTCCCCCCTTTCCCTTAGGCCCGTTAGTACAAATAATGACTAATCAATATGCGCTGGAGTCCCGGTGAATGTCCCTTTAACACTTGATTTATGTCACAGCAACACGGCAGCGCACTTACTCTCGTACTCACTCTGCTTACCAGCCAATCAATTTAACCAATCACAGCAAGGACCCCCTCATCTGCAGTTAAAGAAGTCTGTTTCATTTTTTTTTTTCGTTTGTTTTTAATTAGACCACAAAGACCAGCGTGACCTCAGCGAGAGGACGTGATTGGGTGAGAATATGAAGCTTTGCTGCGGTTTGGCCTCAGACGCTTCATCGACAGCGTATTTGTAGTGCGATATGTAGATTTGTATTGATTGCCAATTTTTCTACCCGCTGCTCTCACTCACTGTCGCCGTGCGGCTGTCTGTAGACACTAATGGCAGTAGATCATCACATCAAGAAGGGATTTTTCTCTGCTTTGTCAAGTCTGTCACTTTGATCATGGGATGTTTGAGGTTTTATCCATCTATGGTCTTTATCCAGAATACATTTTAATGAGAGGGGAGTTCTAATGTCTTAATCAAGGACATGTCAGTAGAACACAAAGAGGGCTGTAATTAATGATTATCTTAAACAACAATTAATCTGTCCATTTTTCTTTGGGATGAATTGGCTAATTGTTTAGTCTATATAATGTCAAGAATAGTGGAAAACGCCCATCACAATTTCCCCGAGCCTAAGGTGACCTCTTCAAAGTCCTTGCTTTGTTCAACAAACTGTCCAAATCCTAAAAGTATTTAATTAAAACAGCAAATCTTCCCATTTGAGAAGCTTGATCTTGTGAATATTTGTTTAAGGAATGACTTTAACAGTTAATCAAATATGAAAAATGTTTCTTACTGTATTAGTTTAATTGATATATTTGTGTTTCCCTGAAGAGAGATGAGAGGAGCAGCATTTCTGCTAGCCCATGTTTCTCTCTCTGGATATACATATTCATGTCTAGATGACAGAGAATGTGGGGTAAACGATCTGTCCCACGAGGGGCGCTCCAGTGGCAGCAAAGCCCACTCTCAGTGCACCGAGGTTGGGGAGGGCTGCCCTGACCTTCCCCTCCCTGTAGATCTGATTTCCATAGCCGTAGTCAGGAAGCAGTGATGACAGCCACACGCACAGAAACCATCTCTCTCTCTCTCTCTCAGTTGCCTTTTTCATCGCCCTTTGAGGAAATCAAAAGTTTCCAGGGTTACATTCTGTCCTCTGTAATCAGTCTTCAGCCACAGGAGTAGTTTGTCACTGTCAGTGAAATATAGGTATGATTTTTATACTCTAGATTGCAGGTTGTTTGCAATGTTGTTGGTCTTGAAAATGGCTTTTATGCTGGTCTTGCACTCATATCTTAATTCATTCTGTTCCAGACGTGTTTTTCAATCTGGAAGTGGAAGTCATTTGTTTTGTTAAATAGCTCAAATGTTCAGAATTCCCCATTAAAGCATAAAAACTTAACGTTGGGTGTCCCAAATTAAGAAAAGACTGAAAGGCAGAGAATGAACTCACATTATCTCCTGCTGTGATTTCCATATTTTGAACCAGAACGTATAACAAAGTTCTGGCATTTCTACCTACCGACACTTCCCTCTTGCTCACTTCCATGTCCAATTATAGGTCTCTTAAATTAAAGTCTACATTGTGTCATTAAGTGACAGCTGATCTTCAACATAGAAGAAGCTTATGCATTTTTAGCAGGAATTTCTGTATATTAACATTTAATTCCATATGTATTACATCCCGGTTTTGTGTGCTAATCCCTCCAAAAACAGTAGATTTGGCTGCAAACGTTTCATCACTAACACTAATCCAGGAACATGAATTCTATTATCCCTGTCATGTTCCCGGAGTTATTTTAAGGGTGCAACTGTGTCAGTCTTGCTTAAAAAAAAAAAAAACACATGTTGGAATTAACTAACCCTTGTATCCTGTCAAATTTTGTGGATTTTCACGCTCCGTGGACCTTGAAAACCCAGTGATCGCACACTCACAGAAGAAGGTATGAAGTGGTATTTATATGTTTATAGCTAGTTTTTTCTTTAGTGTGCTAACCAGATCTGGATCAAACTGTATACATGCAAATAAGTGGTTTCTTTCTCGTGTATGGGAGTACTAGAAGGGTGGAGTCTAGCACTTCAAGGCAACGCAGATAAATCGGGGGCGTAGAGAAGTGAACTAAATTGACTTGTATATTCATGATACTTTGTAATAATTGCCACTGATTGCCTTGTCCTGTGTGGCAGACTCCACCCATCTGACCTTTAAAAGACTAAAACCAACCCTGTATCTGCATTTACTGCTTTGATCTGGTGTTAGCTAAACATTCCTGGACCATACACTTCATGGAAATGACAAATACAAAACAGTATTTGACTGGATTTCCCTGTGAAAGTCAATGAAGTGTATGTCTGTTAGTTAGTACATATGATGATTATGTTCTTCAGTTTCATTGTTTTTCTTCTGAGGTAACTACTAAACAACCCTGTCTGAGAAACCCCTTTAAACACACACATAGGAATATTACACAAAGAAAACAAATGCCAGAAACATTCATATAAAACCACTCGAGTACCATTTACATAGATAAAACAGAATTATCACAACGTACCACACACAACTACTTATTGTACTACTAAATATACTATCACATAAGATAAACACATGCTAAACCCTACCACACAAAACCACACAAGGTAAATGTTTAGCACATATATGATGCTATAATGCTGATCCACCATGTAAATCACATGTAGATATATAAAACATGCTAAAGGCTGTCACAAACTACATATGTAATACATATGGTGCAATAATAACCCACATAAAAGCAATTTAAATATACACAACATGCATGTTAATAGGCTAATAAATATATAAAACACCCCATCATAACATAAAATTACACAAATTCAAGGTAAATATATATGACTAAATACACCATATATGCTATTACCAATGACATAAAAAACTGACAAACACAATGTAAATATATAGGAAGTGTAACGTAGATGTCATAAGTACAATGTAAATAAACATATATATAATGTACATGTTACCCAGTGACTTCAGATTTTTTAGAAGCAGGCTAAACTTGTATTATGAAGGCCGCTGGATGACTTGGCCGTACAAATGACACTGAGATATAAAGCAAAGGAGGAAGCCTAACAAATAAGAAGAGCTGATGGGAGAGGGGGAAATGGAGAATACATTACATTTCAAGTCTAATTTGTGGAACTCGAGCAGATATGAAAATCTAGGATGAAGTGTTCTAATATGCAAAATCTATTCAACATCCCAAGCCTCCATGAAACAATGTAAAATATATTGCTATTGAAGAGCTTGGTTCCACGATGAGATGGCCACCATTAGACACCATTATACACCCGCTCTTACAATTTGATTAACAGACGGGGAAGAGAGGAGCAGTGATCTTGAGACGGGCAGATCCCTCAGGGCTCCTGACTTGTGTCTCGCCCGGCCACTTGAAATACAGCGCTGCCACAGTGAGGTCACTGCACCACACACAGGCGCACACACACTTTCTATCACTTCAAACAGCTTGGACACCCAACTAATGGCAAAAAGGGTCTTTTTAAAGTGGCACACTTAAGCCCAGCACATCCCCCCGTACCCATAATGCCTTATTTATGACCCCCTGGCTCGCTATAAAACCAGCCTGTGTCAGCAGCTGGCTGCAGGACCTCCAGGGATTAATTCACTTCATGCCAGAACGTATGCTGCACCCTCGCCTGCCTCCTCCCTCATTCAATTCCTCGACACCCGGGGGCTCAGTCTTCTCCACAGCACCATGACATAGTCCACAGCACTAAGCTGGCTAAAAATGTTGTTAGTGGTAAGAAAAAGACATGATTTCAAATGTAGCTGGCTTAGTGTGGACGTGGACCCCTCTCTCCTTCATCTCCTCCCCAACACCCTCTGTCCACTCTGATCACTTTGAAGTCTTTTCCAAAGGCCCTCGATGGACCCTTCCTCTGCCTTTTGTGCATTCAGTCTTCAGTCTTATCACTTCTCTCCTTACAGTCTGACCTAATCTCTAAATATTTCCCTCCTATCCTTCAGTCCGCCTCTCATCCATCCCTTGACTTGTCACCACCTCCCACAACTTCTCTCCGGCTCCGACTTTAATGAAAAATGATCAGAATGATATATTCAGAATGAGAAAGTCACCACACTCGCTCTCCAGCTCTTTGCTCCTCACTATTTTTCATTCCAGAAAGATGATGTCCACCAACTGAATAATGCAACACCAACTCCAAGGTCCTGCTCAAACCTTTGAAGAGAAGTCTCAAATAGATGAAAAGTCACATGAATCCAAGATAATCTGAGAATTAGAAACACATTCTGATCCAGTTGCTCAGGCAATATTTGATGGTGGTCATGTGTCCACTTATTGTGCGTATAAGCAGGTGATACATTAAAAGAAAACCCTGACTTGAGAGAAGAAACAGAAGGAATGCAGATGTTTCCTGCTCATCAGATTTCTCCATCATCAACGCACTAAATGAGCAAATATCTTCTGGAAGAACAGTTCAGTTGAGTCTTGAGGCTTTTGATGGCCAACATGTCAGACACTTTGTCCTATAATTTGGAAATTACACGATTAAAATGAACAATCATTATCCCTAACAATTCACAACTTCAACATGTCATCCCATCTTTCTCTTTTTGTCTGCCTTATACGGTACACAGTGTGTATGGAACAGAGCTGTTTTTCTATTGTCACACCTCTTATCACGTCTTCCTTTGACTTCCCCCACAGTCACCTTCTTTGTTCCACCTTCCCTGTCCCTCCACTGTCATCGTTCCTTCACACTTGGCCTGTGACCCCCCCCCCCCCCATACATCCTTCCTTTACTGTTGTCCTCCTTCACTTCTTTATCTCCCACCCTCAGCCTCTCTTCCCCTCCATCCATTTCTCACTGCAGCTTTCAAACAGAGTTCCCATCTAAGGATCTTGACAGCGTTCTCTAGAGAGCAACCAGCCCCCAGAGGGATTTGAACCGTGGAGAACCCTGTGACGGGTATCTGCCAAAACCTGTGTGACACCCTTTGAGTTTCCCATGGGTGCTCTTTGATGGGCTGCACTTGTTTGTCTTTCATATGGGTGCATGTGTCTCTCTCTGTGGATCTCTATGGGTCTGCAAATACACAAACAATTGGGTCAAATTTAAACGTAAATTTATTTTCCCACCATATAATCTGTGTCTTATTCTGGGACCACTCTTCCATCAATTGAGACACTGTGGAACAAAACCAAAAGATATTCAATTCATAATGACATAGAACAGAGAAAATGTGTTTCTCTTGTATCACATTTAATAAATTACATAAACCATTAACCAATGAATCATTTAAGCAGTATTTTAAATAAAAAGCACTATATGCAGGTATGCAGGGAAGAAATTAAGGGCAGAGACATCACAAACATATGCGCGCACACACATACACACACACAAATATATATATGCACACACATAAAGCCTCAGTGTAGTCACCCTGCCAACCCTTCCAACAGACTGTCTGTGTTCTCTGGTAGAGTCCAGACACATAAACGCACACACAAACCCATGTAGACCTCCACACAGTCTGGGTGCAGTCAGCCCTCCGTCAGGGGACGGGTGTAGCCACTGCTACCTACTTAGAGATGTTTTGACAGGAGTTGGGGAGCTTTGTCTGCCAGGAAGCAGACAGTAGCCTGGGTGGAGAGGTGGGTGGGGGATCCCAGCCACTCCAGGGGATTTACTGTGTCACCTGTCCACGCAAGAATGCACTGTGGCCTTTCATTCATTCTGTGTCACAGTATTTCAAATAATCATATCCTGAGAACGTGAACAAGCCAAAGTGGGTGTGACCAGGCAAAGGATAAGGGAAAGTAAAGGGTGTCATTTAAAGATTATTTTCATTACTGATTAATGGATCGATTATTGTCTTGATCAATTGTTTTGTCTATGATATCCCACAGCTCAAGGCAGGTGCATGCACTTATTTTATTTTACCAAACTCAAAGATATTCAGTCAAATATGACAAAGAAAAAGTTGGACCATTAAATGTTTGACATTTGTCTTTAAAAATTGACTAAATCCATTAATTCTTTATGAGAGACTAATCCTTGCAGCTCTAGTACCCTTCCTGCTACATATATTTGTGTCTAGTTTGATGAAATCTACTTCTACCTTTTTAATTAGACAATCTTTCCAGGGTTCTAATAATTCTCTCGACAGCCGATTTCTCATATGTATTATTGCTAATCGTATTGTCCTCGTATTTATTTAAGTGTCATTACAAAAAGCCAACTTTGTTTTTCAAATGGTGGAGATGGAGTGTAGTTATTTTGTGGTCTTGAGCTTTTCAAAGCAGGTACAAAATCATGTTTCTGGTTCTGCAGCAGTCCAAGTCTCTTTAAACAGCATTTATTGGCTGAATTCGATTTTGAAACCTTCTAACAACTGAACAAAAAAAAAAACCATGACACCCACAGCAGCAACATTATTGCTGGCATTTCATAAAAACTTGTCACTGCAGCCTGCCTAAACATTCCCACAACCCAACCCTAACACGCACAGAAGACAGATGGTGAAAAATTGTAAGCTATTCCACTTTGTCTTCAGTTTACTCCGACAACTAATGTCCCCCTGATTCACCAAATCCCACAGAATGTCCACCTGTGAACCCCCCCAGTGGTCAGCACATTGAGGAGTTCAAGCTGCCTCCATTTGAAGCCAGGAAGAGGTGGAGGGGGGGGATTACGTTGAGGTGGAGGAAGCAAGAAAGGGGAATCATCTGAACCCTGCTGACACTGTGGGTGTTTCATGGTGGGCCTCTTTTTGAAGCGTGTGTCTGTTGCAGAAGCAGCGTAGTCTTTGTGTGTGTCTGTAGCGCCGGGTGGTGTTCGCAGCTGCAGCTGGTTCTGTTGGAGCTGTTGGTGGAGGACAGGGAGGAGGGTACCCAGGATTTCCTCTAAGATGATTGCAAGTCTCTGGAGATTTCGGATAACAGATGTGAAGTTGAACATTTCTAACATCTGTTGCACCCGGAGAGGTTAACTAGAAGTTAATGTTTGGAGTGAGAGAGTGATTTTATTTCTACAAATATTGTGAAAAATAATCTTTGTGATTGAGCCAAACCAAGATTTGTAGAGTTGAATGACCACAATTGTCCTAGTTAAGTGAGATTAGCCAAGTAAAACAAGTGAAGCAGTAAGAGGGAGCTGTTTCTGAAGATTAGCACTGTTACTAACAGGGAAATAAAATGCAGATTGTAGGTAGCTATACTAGCCCACATGTGTTTCTGTAAGCTGATTAACTGGTCTGTTGGGCTTCAAGCTCAAATAACAAAGGCAATCACTGGATGAAAACAAAACCAACATCACTGTAGCTCCGGTCCTACTTTGTCTCTCAAGTTTGGATATCCTGTGGCTCCATTTGGGTCCACTTAGTGAGCTTTGACTTGGTGAGAATATTTCCACATCCACAGCTCGTCCTCTAGAGAAGTATGTGTTAACCACAAATCTGAACGTGTGAGAGGTGGTAATGATGTTCGAGGACCATCCAGATGTGGACTGTTATTGTTGATCTTATTGTGGGTAATTGTGCTTTGTTTTGGAAGAAAATTTAGAACTAAATGAAAGTATCGGAAATCAGTGGACTTACACACTGCCAGTCTTCACGTACAGTCTGGGAGCTGCATGCAGACTGACAATAGCCCTGTGTGGAAAACTGCATTTACAAAAACGCACAAAGTTGTCCAACAAAAGGGTCTTATAGTATTAGAACCCAATGGGCACTGTTTTGGTGTCTGATAAGCCTTCAAATGCATTTATCTGTTACTCAAACAGGGACTCACCGACACCTAAAGCAGGCTTTTTTTTTACAGCCCAGTAACAGTAAAAGTCCACATTGTGTCTAACATTTATTGTAGCGTAATAAAAGCTCAAGGCCTCAGCCGTTAAAGAGAAGGTTCTGCTTAGCCTTTAAAAGTTATTTAACAAAAAAGAATCCAAGGTATTTGTGTGTTGCAATCTTATTTTTACAGAAGTAACTGTAGAGCTTCAGGTGCTTACAAAACAGATGTTTTGTGATTTTGTGTTTTTCTTAGTGTTTTTTCACATAATCACATTTGTTTCGGTGGTCTGGAAAACATGTCCTTGCCTCCAAAAGCTACTGTATCTTGAATATTTCATGAAGTCAATGTGTAGAGTCCCAGTTTTTAATGAATGCTTGTTGAACCAGTGCTGCACTCCAGATCCAATCCCAAGAGGAATGTTTTGGAAAAACAAATGTTTTGCTCTGTTTCTGCTTTTGTGCATGGGATCATTTGGTAACCAAAATGCTTTAGAGATGAGAGAAGACACGAGTCACAAAATACCAGTTTGATATTTTTAAATGTGTAACAAGCGTACAGCATATGTCCCGTCTTGAAACATAATCTTGTAAATAACTGCCATACTTAATAATATAAGATATGATAATACATAATGAATCTGACTGTTGTTCTCATGGTGGTAACTACATGTTGGATGGAATTCAAGGAGTCAGGAGCTCACATTTAAAAAAAGTAGTGATAGAGATGGTTTAAATTCACGAAAATGGGCTTTGCCAACTGCCAGCCTCAGTCTGAGCAGTCTCCCTGGCATCTAGGACACGCATTACCATGGCAATCATACATCAGATACTCACTCTTTCTCTCTCAAAATTGCCTGCTGTCACAAGATGCCTCTAGTCTCATTTTCCTCCAATGCAGCTGAAACAGAGGGAAAGGGCCCCCTGCCTCCTGATGATAATGGATCCTAATTTGACTTAGATTATGATTTATCAGATGCTGCTGATGCTTCCGTCGGCCAGTATTATTCAGCTCTCTGAAAATGGGAACCATTACAAGTGAGACGTCCATCCGTCACCCCCCAGTCGCCATGACAGAGAGAGAGTGCCATAAGAGCTGGGCCATGATGCCTGCCCCAGAAATTAGACTGCTCCAATTCAATTTCCTTTTTCTCTCTGAACGTCGTTCTTCTTCCTGCTCTGCTTCCTCACCAGTCCAGGCCACACCACAAATGATCAGCCAGCGTTGAAGATATGCATCAGTCAAACCCTTACCTTTCTCACCAAAACTAGGGTTGGAATTCTAATTTAGCCTCGCTCTACTTATTTCCTTCAGCTACAATCGCCTCAGCCGCAGACCAGATGACTGTTATCTCACTATTCCTTTCTCTGTTGCGTCCCTCATTTCCTTTTTCTTCCTTTTAAAGGGTGATCTATTCTGCTGTCATAGAAGAGATGAATCCTTTCTCTGGTTGCTGTGAATAATGTCACACTCAGACCGTCCGCTTCCTAATGTACAGATCATTGTGGCAGCAAGCTAATGTGGGCTGCATTGTGTAATTCAGTCTTTGATACATACAGTTTTTCGGACTCCATGGATTTCACGCATCCAATAACTTCGGTCATTATTAGTCATTTACAGTTGTTTTTCCTGTATCTATAATGTTCAGGTCCCTCTGCACTGCAGCCCCTGTCGCTGCTAAGTCAACTATTGTCCTGGGGAGAATAGAGCTTCACATTTGTTCTCGGTTCCATCTTATTGAATCCTTTTCTGTTGCTATTTGCATCTGTTTGGGTTGACTGCAATTTGAACAAGGTCTCATTTTTCTTGGGTGTCTTTCTGACCAGAGCTGACTGTCCTCAGGTCCTTTTCATATAGTCTCACCTTTTGAAAATTAATTTTCGCTGCCAGTATTCAGGGTCACCTGGAGGGAGTAACACTCTGAAGATTCAAATTATACCCTCCAGTTCCACCTGTGGTGGTGGCCGGTTACTTTTCTGTGCCATTTCTGCATCTGTCACATTTTGAACCCAATTATCTAGAATTCTTGAAGGTTTATTTTATTTATCTCCAGGTTTTCAACCAACTTCATGAAAAGACACCAATTAGGCTAAGTTGGGCCAGCAGTAGTGTACTTAGTGTTATACAAGTGCCTAGGCTTAAGGTAAAGAAACTCCTTAATGGTACTTGAGTCCTTTAGTCATTGAGCAATTGTCAAAGCTCAGCCATACTTGGTGGTTTAATGAGGGTTATGATGAAGCTGACCACCTGCACCTGGTCCCCTGCATCCAGACTTCAACCACTGCTAAACCTGAAATATATTATAGTCCATTCAACTGTTAAAAGAAAGAAAGATTCTGTCAGTGAAGCTCTCCCAGCATGAAAAGACAAGAGCCCAAGAACTTGAGAAAATGTAGTTTCTGATTCAGACTGAACTTTATTCATGAGCATGAAAAAGTCAGGCCTTGTAATCAATGTTTAGTTTAGCTGAGACCTCATAAAAATGTAAAAAAGAAAGTTGGACTCTTTAATGCCCCCCTAATCCACTGCTGATAAGACGGCGCACTCACCCTGCTGGTTTGAAAATCCTCTCCTCTTCCCCTCACACTTTCATCTCACACTTAACGTCCTCAAACTCTGCCAGTAATTTGCACAACCTGTAGGAAAACACAGCTCTTGTGGGCACAGGCAGGTTGAAACTAGTTTTCGCTTCTCTGCAGAGTTGTTAAAGCACCACTACAAGTTAATGGGCTAGAAGAGCCTACTTTAGGGCCATGTTGACACAGAAAGGAATAATTAGTAAGGTGCGATGCTGGCTGTGGTAAAGCCATTAACTCAGACCCTTTATCCAAACCTTGTTGCCTGGTTACAGTTTCCCCAGGTGACTGAATGTGCTGAATCATAGTGGTCGGCTATGAATCATAAAGACTAGTGGCCTGCAAGCATTAGTTATGATTGGTGGGATCATAACGGCATTGTGAGCCTCAGATATATTACAATAAGTGTCTTATCTGACAGCACAGATCTGTCCACTGACTGATTGAGTGGTGTGATGTGATAGATGCCGTCTCCTGTTAACCCTGAAGTCAGTACCAGTATGTGAAGAGTGATGGAGCAAGGTGCAATAGAGACGGAGCAAGTGTGTGTGTGTATTTATATCTGTGTGCAAGATAAATACAGGGAGCGACTGAGACAGACGTGAATTGAAAACCGAAACATCACTGAGTATATGTGAGCAATTTGACATTTCTCAAACCTAAAAGACAGCAAGGAATGAAAGTGCTAAAATGATAATAATTATAACGTATTATATACAAGTGTATGAACATTCACACGGCTTCACACATGCTTGAGTTTCGCCCTCCACCACACCGTCGTCCTGTTTTACCTGCTTGCCTTCATTATGCATTGCTTTCCTACACAGAGGAGATCATCATCTGTCAGTGATGGATGAGATTAGACACTGTTCTGTCACCATTACATCAAAGCACTACAGCTGTGAAGGCATGTTAGATTGGGAGCCAGTCTTAATGTGAATAAGATCAGATATCCATTTACCTGTTTAGCATTTCAATGTGAGGAAGGAGGAAGGAATTATCGTAGATAATTAACAATATTATAACAAAGGAAGCCAAGTGGCTGCAAGAGATAGACTCAGTAGCGAGCTAATACTTTCCTCATTGACAGGATGGCTTGTCATTGCTTCCAAGATATGAGCGTTTCTGATCTGTCTCTATGGATAATGTTTTGTTACGTTGACGTAACTAAAACTACTTGGTTATGATTATGATTAGGAAAACTTCATGGTTGATAGAAACAATGTTAACTGTTGATAGGACCATTGCAGTCTCAGATGTCAACCTCCAACTCCACCCTGACGTCTTCCCAGTGATGTTTTGCAATCCTTTAAAACATCCTGATACTTCTTTCTTTGCTTCTTAGAGAGCACATTACCTTTACGACTGCATGAGGTCATTTATCAGAAAAGCATCAACTACTTTATTGAGATATTTGAAAAAACAATGCAGTTTTTCTAGTGAGGAGATTCTCAAACTATATGCTGCATCCTTGGCTAACCATGTTACTGTACCAAGATGCATCCAGACGGCAGTAGATTTCACTGATGTAGTCAGCTTTGACAAAAGATATTGTTCAGTCACAATAATGGATTTTTACATTGTCTGTAGCAGACAGGCACAGCAGACTGTTGTTTTACAGTACATCTGATCCCCTAGTATTTTCCGCTGAAGACATCATTAGATTTGATCCAACACAATCTCTCCTCATTTTAATCCTGATATGAATTTCAATCTCAGAATACATTATAAAGAACGTGTTGAAAGCATCTGTGAGAAAATAGCAGCTCCTGCTAAACCACATGTGAAATGCCCCGGCAGATATTACAGTGACATATTCAAACGTGGGGGTTTGAGTAATGAAACTTAAATGGCCCACGTAAGACAGCTTGTTCCTCACCTTCGTTAAAAGTAGGGCAGGACTACAGATATCAGGAACACAGTCCAGCAGGTCGGCATCGATACGCTGTTGTGTGCGAGTATGAAATTGGCCCATGAATTAAAAGAAGGCATATTGCTGTGTGCCTCACCATTATTGCCTCCAGTGGCGCCATAGCTTGAAATCCAAGACCAGTTACACATCTTACTTTAAATGTGTGTATGTGTGCGTGCATTAATATCAGTCAAATATTATATTACCATCTCTGGCATGTCTGACCGGCAGTGCCCCTGGAAAAATAGAGATGCCCTATAAAACTGAAAACCAATTAAATTCAATCCGTTCCGTCGATGGATTGCAGTGTCTGCTTTGCACAAGTGTTGACACCCTGTGGGATTGCTAAGGCTCAGAGTGAATGCTACTGTAAGTTGCAGGACACGCGGATCATGTGCTGCACAAAATTAATCGTTTTTAGAAAAGTGGCATAGAGGAAAACAAATAGTTTCTTTCCAAAATGTTTCATATCCCTTATGAGACAAAAAGCAGAGTTTATTAGGTGGTGTTTAAAAAATTCCACTGCTTTTAAACTTAAAAAGAATGGAGGTTTGTTGTTTTTCAATTAACCTACTGCTGCGCTCATGAAAGTAGGCAGTATGTCAACTTTTCTATCCCCTGTTGGAACGAGCAGAAACATATATTTTCAGCGACTCATCACACACTTTGGATCATGACTAATGTCAGTTTATAATGTGTGTTCAAAGAGCTGTTGGTTGCCCAGTGACTGCTCCTCCTACTGCAGCATCTCACCAACTCTACTAAAGTGCCATATTTCACTCCTGATGAACAGCACAGTCAGCCACTAAGCTTGGCTCGGCATGTTGGCTCTGCGCCAGTCCGGTGCCCTCTGAGAAGAGAGCGTTTGATCCGAGCCGGGCCGTGATCGTTGCAGATTGTGCCTGATTCAACCCGGGTTCCAGAACGTGTGAGCTAGAATCATTAGCCTGTTAACTTTGCTGTCAACACAAGCTCTTACACGGAATTGGAAATTCTGCTTGGCTGTTTATCTTCCTTTGCATACTAACTGACTTGTTTGTGCAGTTTATCAACATGCAGTCCCACTTCATTCTTACTTAGTCAATTAACATGAGGCAAATGCCAGGGATTCCATAATGAGTCGCTAAGTGTGGAGATATTGTATCGATTGGCATCTAATTGCTATGTTTGTGCAGATCAATTTGGCTCCATCAGTGTTTCTGGGTTAAGCCTATGTAATCCGGAGTAAAAGCAAGATCGGGTTAATAAGAGCCTAAATGGCCTCAGACACAACAGACACAGTGGCCTCTTGGCCCCTCTAATCTCTCCACTGCATCAACAGACACCTGTGAGTAGACAAGCATCTGAGCTAATCCTTTTTTTTACCTTTATGTATCCGAGGAAGATCAACTGAGCACGCTGGTTCTTTTTCAGTATCCTACCCATATACAGAAAGTATTAACCAACTTCTTTGAAATGATGTAGCATCATCAAATTGATCTCTTTCAATTTGTCTTTCATAATCATCCAACCAGAAGAAGTCAGCAAAGATGAAGACGTTATTAAAAAGTATAGCAGTTAAATCATCATATAAAGCAAGATAAATTTAATCTTCAGACTTTCAAAAATAACTCAATAAAATATGCTGTCCGTCTCCAGGAAGAGCATTAAACCTGTTTCTGTTGCTAATGGTTGTGTGCTTTAATCTAACTGTACAAATAGGTTTATGCTTCATATAAGGTTCTTCACTATTTTATCCTTTATGAGACAAAACTAGCAATATAAGTGTGTACCTTTCATCAACAGACTGTATACATACAGAACAACTCGATGTCATCACACAGTCACCTGTTTTAAAATATACTAAAAAGGTGAATCAATCATTAAAATAAAGCAGGACAAGGATTTCCATGCAAAATGTTACTAACGAGTAGAAACATCTATCTCACATTCCTGTAAGTGTGTGATTGCTTGAGGGAAAAGGTCAATCTTTGCGGCTTTGCTGCAGTAGATAACAGGGACTCTGCCATACAGCAGCTCACAGATGGAAAGTTAGCCGCTAGCCCCAGTTAGCAAGGACATCAGTCTCCCTCCTAGTTGTCTGTGAGCCTTCGATCAATAGACCTGGATTATCAACTTCAGCATCTCGCTTCATTTTTCACAGCAGAGAAAGGCTCCACCGGCTGCTCTCTCTTTGTCAGAGGATGTAGGGCCTAGTTCCCCCATCTGATAAGATTACAAGAACTAACCGCCACAGCTGCTGCGTTCAGGGGGGACACGTATTCACAACATGCGCTGTTTTCTTACTATGCGTATCACTACATCAGCAAATGTTTATTTAACAGGCTGGCGAGCTAGTCAGTACAACAGTCACATTCGAGATGGGAATCCCATGACTACCCATGCTTAATTAAATGTTTAATTAAGGCGGTGGCTTTTAATTAAAAAGTTGATTGTTATGAATTAAGTATTATTGGCAAATGAAATAGATAGGATATCACCAAATATAATCCAGTGGTTATTAAGAGCAGGGTGTGATTTTATGTGAATCAGCAATCGTGGATTTGCATTAAGGCACAAAAGGCCCCTTAATACAGAGATGAAATGGACTCTGATAAGAGTTAAGAAACACTGACTTGGCTGGATTTGTTCATCGTCCCTCACACAGTGCTGCATGTATGCTGCATGCTTGGGGTGATGCTTTCATCTGCCACTTTGAAGTGTGAACCAACAATGCTGGTCTTGTATCCTCAAGGTCACCCCACTTGTAACCACTCGCCATGAGGGCCCTCATCATAGAACAGACACAAGATCCACTTGAATCCTCCAGCGTGTAGGTCTCTGCACTTCGCTGTGCTGACCATGTTCAGATGGGCCAGCTGGTGGCTAGTGGGGTCGAATACAGCTGTTCCTTTTTAATGCCTCAGAGCATGCAGACACTCAGCTTTGCATTCATTTCAAGGGCACGTTGATCCACTAAAAGTCACCAAGTCCTCTAAATGAGTGGACGGATCTTAAATGTATTCCCATGTACAGTCGGTGGTAGGTCTGAAGGATGCCCCTACAGGCATGGGAAGAGCAGCCTGTGTGAATGAGACCATTCATTTCTGATCCCCAGGATTAGCACTCTGTCCATCAGCTGCCTCTGCCACTTACTGTGCATTCCCCCATAGAGGCCTTCCTTCCATCTGTAGGCATGCTTTGATTGGGATCCGTGGAAGCAGAGTCGATGTCATGGGGGATTTTAAAGTGACAGCACAGATCTGATAAATCCTATTCTTTTGGAGTTAGGCACAATTTGGACCACTTTTTCTTCTATGCCAAATGAAGCTAGGACTCTTTAATTGCTTTGATCTTGCTCTCAAAGCTTTCTTTTATTTCATTTTGGTAAATCTGTGTTTTACCATATCTCTTAAGGACATATTGTGTCTTTGCGGACACTAAGATCAAAGTTTTGTCACAATGCAGACTTGTTAAACCCTACAAAAGTGCCCTCCTTTCCAGGCTTAAAGGATAATTCCTATCAGCAATAGTAACATTGTTACCAAGATTTTGCTGAGATGTAGGATTGTGGCAACAACACTAAGTTCAACAGGGGAAGAAGAACAAGTGACCAAATGATCAGACGCCCTTCAGATCAGCCACATTAATTTAGATTAGAAAACAATGCTAAATTGTTAAACTCGATCTTATTATGAAAGGGTTTTTTTTTTGCAGTCGCTCTGTTTCACCTTGCAGCATTAGAGCATAGTGTAGCAGTGCAGTTGTGAAGCCAACAACGCAGACATGACATCTTCTCAAAGCTCCCTCCTTCCCAGGCTTAAGACCGAGTCAGACAGCTTTTCAGGAGGCACGCCCGTCCATGAAAGGCGGGTGCATCTCAGCGTAGACAGTTTTGCTGGCAGCCCAGTCAGCAAGCCACTGTGCTCTTATTGAGTCCCAGAGACACTCCACTCAACAAAGCCACACAGTGACCTTTCAGCCTCATACAGCAGTGCCAGATATTGAGTGAGGCTGTCCAGAGGATGAAGCTCATCTCAGACTAAATCTCAGCTCGCTGTTCTTCCGTGTCCCCGGGGTTTTTCTGACCGTACAGTTGTATTGCAGTGTTGCTCTTTCTTTGATTGATTTACAGTGGGGGGGTTTTTTTCAAACTCGAGGATTGGAGATCTTTGATCCCTTTATTTGAGTTTTTCTTCTATTCGGTCTCTCGGGCCGGATTCTGGTATATAGGATGGGTCTATAGGTTGCCTTAATGGTGATATACTTTTGATTAAAGGGTTGAGCAACTATCTCAAGAGAGGGAACATCTTTCATCTGGCAAACATTAGAGTTGAATTCAGATTGAATCACTGTGATTCTTCATACTGTTACTCGATCCGTTGCAAACACATTCTCAGTGTCCGATTGTTTTTAGTGGTCCACACAACTGCTTACAGGTTGCCCACAAGCAGATAGGAGCCTTTCTGTTGAAGCTGGCATTGAGGCCTTGACCCATATCTAGAGGGTCACACATGTACCGCCTGTCAGGTCAGCTGTGTTCTTCAGAGGCCAAGCGGCTGTGTTACATATCATGGAGATTAGCAGGATCACACATGACAGGTTCCTGGTCTTTAACAAGGCTGACTGCTTCTGGCTTTTCCACTGTCTGTGTCTGGAGTTAAAGCTGGTTAAACTGGTGGTGGTGCTGTGTGTTAGCTTATAGAATTATAAACCAACTATCTGCTTGTTTTGTGATGGATAAAATGAATTTTGTCATGTATTGCAGTAATATGCCTCAATGGAGTCATACTTTGAACAAGATAAACTGATGTTCTGGTCTAGTTTAAACAGTGTCGTTCTGTCATAACCTAGCTAATATAAACAGGATTTGTTTATCCTTTCTAGATTTGTTTTTTGCATTTGCACATCCTGGTATTTTTGTATATTGTAACCTTCAACAAATATAATTCAGATTTTTTCTGCTGACCTTAAAATGTCCCTTTGTAAGCAGAAAAAGGTTTGCAAAACCGAACTGAGGGGAGCTTTGGGACTGGAAAGAGTTGCAGGTTTGACCTTTTTGAGGTTTAGAGATAAGACAGTCTCCAGGAATTTCCTGGCAGAGTTAGAAAGTTGAGAAGTCAAGCTCGGAGTCAACGTTCCCCCGCTGGTCCTCCATTCACTGACCCTGACACTTCTTCTCACACATACTGCTTGAGAGGGAAAATGTGTTAATTACTTTCCTCTGTAGGAGGCCACATATATATATATATATATATATATATATACTCTTCTCCTTTACACGTATGTGCTGAATTTCTCTCCATTTATGAGCTCAGGGAATATCAGGAACTTCTCTATTATTATTATTATTATTATATACCTATACTAAAGCTGGATGGATATCAACGATGAAAACATCTGATGTGTGAGTAAGTTTTGAGTCAGGACTATGTCTAAACTGGCTCCACTTTCTCAAATACAAACTACAGGTTTATAAAGAAAAGAACCCTAACCCTAACCCTAACTATGAAGGCATTTACTTTCTTTTATGTGTTTAGACAAACAGGAAAACAACATTTAATATTCAGGAATGACAAAAATAAAATGAAAATCAAATCTGAGTACAGTATACAAGTGATACGTTTCAGAATTCTCAAACCAAAATGTCTCCAATTACCATGTTAACCAAATATATAAGGATTTCTGTCTTTGACGTATCTTGTACAAACCCTCCCTGCACATGCTGACCGCCGGTTACGTCTCTAAAACTTTTCATGTTCAATCACTGAACATTTTAGACTCCATAACGTCAGTGTTTGTTGACCAAATAGTCGTGAGTGACCAGCTACAGCGCATTTACTCAGTGTACCATGACAAAGTTACTCTGAAGGCAGCATTGTTAGATGTAAGCACCGCAGGGCTGCAACAGACAATAACAGAGCAGCAGTTGAATGATACGAGGCTGGCAGGGAGGAGTGTTATGGTGCTGCTCACTGTTCACCACTAGTCTTTGTTCATTGTTATGAATAATACATCAGAGGCACATTAATTTGATTCATATTGCTGCTGGCTCCGCTGTAAGCCCGCTCTTGGCTCTGCCCTCACGTTTTATCTGGGCTGAACGTATCTGGGTTGCTTTTCCAGCGTCAACAGTGCGTTTCTTCAGTTTGTGGACAAATCAAGTTGGACTTTAAAGAACTTAATTCTGCAGGCCATTTCCGCCTGCGCTGATGGAACCAGGTCACTTGTTCACAATGGACCTCTCGCACTCATCCATCTTCCCCCTCCCCTCTTTTTTCTCTCCCCAGTAACCGGCTTGCCCCTAGCAACCACGACCGGATACAGAGGCTGAGGCAAGAGTTCCAGCAGTCCCAGAACGTCCCGGACGACCCCGACGACCGCAGGAGGACCTACAGCTTCGAGCAGCCCTGGGTGAGTGTCTGAAATGGAGCCTGTAACTCCAATCGGCTGTCGGCTGAAGAAGATGGCTAGACTGCATGTGACTGTTTATGTCAAGAAACAACATCTACCAGACCAACACTCTGGACATGCTAGCCTGAGGAGAAATGCTAACAGTGTTAGCACAGACAGTACCTGTGGCTAACTGGAGTATGGTGTTAAGCATCACTAACCCCACTACTACCCGCCATGAACAAGACTGATGAAATCCCCCTTCCCCACCTTAGGATTACCATTAACCTCCGTGGGCCTTCCTGGCTAATTGGGCTAATGCTAACACCCCTCACCCTCAAATGTTCAACCACCTGCATGCAGGAGTTTGCACACCTCCTGACGCAACCATCACTAACCCCCACCCACCTGTCACAACCTACTCTGCTCATCCATCGTCCCTGTTTCTGTCTGTCAGTCATGCACTTGGACCCGCCCACCACCTCATGGACTCTGAGTTTGTCTTCACATTGTTTCTGTGTACGGGGGTCTCATTTGTAAACCTTTTGTTGTAACTGTGCCTTTTTGACAGTTTAAAGGTGACGTGTACATCTGAACTGGCATTCATTTAAAACAGCTTCACTGGTTAGGAAGGGGGATAATTAGTGCATCCTGAAGAAACGTGGGGTTATTGTAAGCGAACAAAGTCTGAACGCCTTCAAAGTTTTTTGGAGTGATGAAATTGCTTGTCATATTTTTAGTATTTATTTTAGTCCTTCCTGCTTCCTTGCACCGCAACTTAAGTGTACTTGGTTTTTACATGATTTTGAATAACACAGTATGATGATATGAACAGTCAGCTGCAGCAAATTTTTAATCTTGAAGATAAGATTTTACTACTTTTTTGTAATTGGTAGCATCTCTGTGTAATGTGTATTATATTGTTGTTTTTCACACTAAACGAGTCATTTTCAGCACATTCATTTATCTAGTTTGGGATGACACACATTGTTTTGATTTCACACATATTCTATCACAACATATTCTAATACAGACACAGTTATAATTTATACATGGTATGGTGAAAAGTAGCACAAATGTGTGTTGTCCCTAACTAGACACTAGGTGAGCTGTAAATTACAACAAATCATATAGATAGTCCTTGATGGTTGTTTCTATACAAGGTCCTTTTGCACACACAGCTGTGTTTTTGTATATTTATGTATGAACTCTACACTACATTTTCCCACTGTAGCTTTGCCCAGTCTTTGATGTGCAATGGGAGAATTTGGTCTTATGATTTATAATTGAAATTAAATGATAAAGTGACAGCTCACAAACTAAATAATCTGTGCTCTGGCCTTTCTTTTCTATCTTATAAATCCAATAAAAATTGTATAGTTTTGCATCCGGCAGTATTAACCAGAGTCATGCGTCTTAATGGGTTCGACGGAGTGGCGCACATTCCAGCCGGCATTGTACGGAAAAAGCAGGAGCGTGTGGGAAAGAAGAGCGCAGGTCACTTCTCCCTTTGTCTCTAAACAACAGTGCATGCTCTCAATTAAAAAGCCCAACAATACTGCAGCATTATGTTTGTTTACGTCAAATGCAGCGCTTTAGTTGTTGTCGCAAGTCTCATTTTCCCATGGAAACTCAGTATTAGGTAACCCACACTCTTAAGCTACGGATTCCTCTGGCTTCCAAAGAGAGCTTTTGAACATTTAAGGGTTTTTTATATAATCATGTGAATTTGTGGAAATCCCTGAAAACCATTTTACATACGGGAAACTCACTGCTGTTATTTGACTTTTGTTTCGCTCACCTGAATTTCGGTACCGGTACATAAGCACAAGCAGCCGTACAAGAAAAATGATGCTTGAAATCAAAAGCTAACTTATCAAAGAATCAACAAAGAAGACTCCAAATCTGACAGAAGATTCATTCAATTCTAACATTTGATACTCCCAAATATTTAATAAAGCATCGTAAACCAGCATCTAAGCTGCTTTAACTGGGGGAACTATGGGGAACCCTCTGTTGTTCCACAACAGGTTCAGTGAGGGACCCTCCAGTGGTGTTTCTGAAGCCCTTGTACTTGTCAGAGTGCAGCTCACACTCAGGCTTGCTATAGTCAGTGTTATTAGACTCATGCCCTGACCATACTGGTGGACCATGTGGAAAACAGGAGAATGTGCCTTTGAAATTCACTTACCTCCCACCATGCATAGATTACATTATGTTGCTTCATCTGAGTGATGTGCTGCAAACCTCAAGGAGCCGGTGTCCTTTTTCTTAATTCACCGACAACTGCCCCACTTACAGTCTGTGCCAGGACAGCGCTGCGCATGAGATACTGCTTACATTTATATGCTGTTTTTTTATGGATCGTTTCCATTTTAGTGCTGAAATGGTGGGTCAAATAATCGTTTAGTTCCCTCCATAGGAAAGTCATTTCTCCTGGTTCCAGATTCTCTCTTGTGAAGATGAGTTTCTTTTCTCTGTTTTGTATCTTTGTGAATGGAATATCTTTACTTATTTCTTTTGACTAAACGATTACCTGATCATCTTAAAAATAGAGATTAGTTGCTACTAACACAAGCTGTTTTCTTAGCCGTCCTTATTTAGCCACAATATTTTTAATGTAGCACATTTGGGGAAGGATGGGAGGATTGTGGGTAGCACGGTCTAATTCCATCAGGATGACTGATGCCCGCTCTCCCAGCAGCCCTGCGCCAGCTTTATTGCACTCATTTATACCACTACGGGAAAAAAGGAGTTCATTCACTTGATGCTGGGGGTTTAGAAGGGGCATAATATTGCCTCTTGTATTTTACTGTAACATTTTAATACTGCTATTATCTGGATTCCTTGAGGGTATTTTCCCGCTCCCCTCTACAGTCGCTGTGTTCAGGCAGAAGATTCAACATATTCCTACTGTAGGAATATTCTCTCCTAAACCGCTCAAGGGAAAAATACTGGGACTGTCATTTTCTATTCAGCTATGGAATAAGGGTTGCGTAGGTGCTCACCCCTCCCTCAGTTAAATGCCAGCCTATCCTTATTGGCGACCGAGCAGCAAGGCAATGCCAGTCCGTTCCAGAGATGATTGCCTCGGCTTCATTTGGTTTAAAGGGGAGTGTCTCTTTAGGACTCTTAATCGTTTTATGGCCTCCCCACCAACTGATGTCCACAGCGCTCCCGCCAGACTCTCGATACTTTGCACAGCCATAAAAGTAATTAGATTGGCTTTGTGTTACGACACAATTGTTGAACCCACACCGCTAATGAACATCGGAGGAGCGGTAGGAGTTGTAGTACAAGTGTGGGCTGGACCATGAGGTGGTGCTCTGCTGCCTAGACACATATTAGTGTATACTTTGTGTGTATGTGCACACTGTTGAACTTCTATCTTTGTGAGGACCAGTTGTAGACCTTGATAGTGAAGAAATCTGCCGTTTTTTAAAGGGCTGTTTGTGTTAGTTAGTTTAAGGCAAGACATGTGAATCCTCACATGTTGAAGTTGACATGTGGGGTGGAGACCCGTTCTCTTGGTTATGATATCCCTCATGTTTTAAAGTCTCTTTAGGTTAAGGGTAAGGGCAAAGGTCAGGCGCATAGTGATGGTGGTTGAGATAAGGCTTAAGGGGTGAATATGCTTCAAACGAGGACTTATCAAATACCTCGTCCCACACTTTTCCAACTACTGAAGTTTTGTACCTTTCTGAACCTGACTAATCCGTCCATCACACCCACTTTACCCAGAAATGAGCCACATGTACAGAGGTGAGAAAGGATTTGAACTTCTCTCCCAAGCTCACAACCAGTTCTATCTCTTTCCATGTGTAACACCGAGAGTGTGCCATTATCCCCATTTAAACTGAGTTCTGGGAGACTACGATGACCTACGACATAGAGCTCCTGGAGACAGATCAGGGAAAATGGGATGCAGACATTAGACATGGTTGGGAAAACATTGTACAAACTACTTTGTTTTAAGGATACTGAACCCCTTTGGGCCTACGGTGAATTAGAGATGCATTAGTCTATTTTAATTGTGTGTATGCAAGTATACACTTACAAGTGTCGAGATGCCTGATAACCTGCACAGGAGGTGTTCGTCTATGGCTGTTTGGGCGGGAGGACTGTCTGTTGACTTTTTCATTAACACCCACTAACATCCACCTTGTGTCATCACTGCATCCCTGCTCTGATTCTCCAGCATGGCCCCTCCCTCACTCCTCCTCCCTCTGTCTGTCTGTGTTTCACCTTCATTTTGACCTGAGGAGAGACGAGTTCTGTCTGCCCGACTAACTGCTGGTAAGTGACTGCGGTTTGGACTTGTTGGCGTGGGGAGGGGGGCAGCGGGAGATTCTGCGAGGTATCCTGTGTCAGAGTTTTTAATTTAAGCAAGAACACAGGTTGAAAATCACCATAACTGGAGTGGATAAATGAGAAAATAGTTTTATTTAGTATAACAGTTTATACATGAAACTTAATGTTTGTGTGATGGGATGTAAGTTACTATTGTCTGATCTTAATTAGAGATTATTATAAATGACAGCATAAAATATGCTTTACATAAAATAGACTTATCTGCTTAATTCTCATAAAACTACTTTATTAGTGCTACAGGCAGTTCAACATCATGAATGTTTAACTGAACACAGAAGTCACGAGTATTTATTTAACTCTGTAAAACTTCCAGCAGTTCCAGAGCCGACTCATCTCTACCGAGAACAAGCAGTTCTGATGAAACAAGTGGCTGCTTCACCACATTTCTTCTGCAGACGACTGTTTTGTTTCTCTTAAAGCCACAATGAGGCAGTATTATCGTGAAAAGGCAAATTTCTATTTATAATATTGAATAATATAATACATTTCTTTCCAGAATCATTGTCCACATTACTCTAAGAATCCAAGTCCAACCCTTTAAGAATGGATTCAGATGTTAAGACATCATACCAATATGAGTATTATAAAGGTGGTCTCAATCAGTGGGAAAGTAGGCTAAATAACTATGGCGCACTTCATGTGATGTGTATTATATTAGTTAATTGGCTCTCGAACAAGACATTTTTTGACATGTTTGCAATAAAATAATATTGAATTGAAATACACACAATTACATTTTTGCGGCCAGTGAACATTTCACTTTGGATTATAGTCAAATAAAAGCAGATAGATGGAAAGATGAGGCTCACGATGGGGACGTCAGATTTAACCCAGCTGCCATCTTTGCTGTTTTTTCAGTCGAACACTAGCAGCAACGGGCCTGGCGGGTACAGCCAGCCGGGTCGCCACTCGGTGTCGGTCGAGGTTCAGATGCAAAGACAGAGACAGGAGGAGAGAGACTCGTTCGCCCAGGCACAGCGGCAGTACAGCTCCCTTCCACGGTAAGAGTTACGGACAGTGTGTGTGTGTGTGTGCGTGTGTGTTAGTCCTGTTCTGGCTGTCTGTCTAATATGGAACGTGTCCAGGAGGTTCTGTTTGTGTCTGTTTTAGATCTGCAATTTAACATAATGTGCCATAATGTATCTCAAGAAGTGGTGTGTGTGTGTGTGTCCGTGTACGCCTGTCTGATTATGTCAGATTCATTGTAATAGCCTTCTTGTGACAGTAATGATAGCATCTGAGTAAGAAAGGGGTTATAGCTGGTCAGTTTCAGACCACAGACCTACTAACACACACACACACACACACACACACTCACTCTTTCTCTCTCTCTCTCTGCCTCTGAATGGACAGATCGTATTACCCTCTCACACAGAATTGACATGATTGTTTTCCTCTCCCTTAATGTAATTCCCTTTGATCTGCATGCTGTGACTGCCTGTTGTTCCAGGAAGTAAGTGTGTGTGTGTGTGTGTGTGTGTGTGTG
>JAVQJL010075877.1:0-23233 GCA_036024295.1 Nannoperca obscura | reverse complement strand
AGTTTAAAGTCATCTTCATTGAAAAGTACAGTGCTTTTCCTTCAAAAATAAGGACATTTCAATGTGACCCCAAACTTTTGAACGGTAGTGTATATACACACACACACACACACACACACACACTTTAAAACAAATTTAAAGTGAAAGATTCCAGAGAAAGTGTTGAATATCATTCAGGCAGAAAAAGATAGACACCTATCATAGTTGCTTATAAAATTTGTGATGTGGAAATGAACATTATACTGAATTTATCAAGCCAACAGGTAAACATGGAGGAAGTTTTGAATTTGTATTAACTGGGGAAAAGAAAATAATGCTGCATAAAGGAAACATGTAGGAACTTTAAAGTTTCCACTCTTTCCTCTACTACACCTGTGTCCATCTTTGTCTTCTATTTTCTCACAAATCAAAACCAAACTGCTGAACTACATACCTCTTAAAGTTCACTGATGTAACAGTTTCAGTTTTTTTTGTTGTCTGATTTGCCCGCCTTATTGTTCTTTGTCAGAGGAGTAATGAAATTCTTGCAGTGTTGTAAACGTACAAATCTATTTTTAGATACATTTTATCAAGTCAGCTTTTGGTGACATTAGTCAAACTCACCACTGCAGTCTCATTTATATTTCTCGTGAATTACATGCAGGAAGTGTTGCGTTAAAATCAACATTAGCTTTTTGTATCATTATTAGCTCATGACAGCACAAGAATGGAGCAGAAGAGATAAATATGTGTGGATGATGCTGTGTGAGTGACAGCATGACTGCAGGCAAATGGCAATAAATGAGGCAATATTATACACAAGAGATGTCTGTGGCGCTAAAAATGAGTGAATGAATGTAGCTGAAATACTAATGTGGGATGTTGAGTATATCCTGTCCAGGTCACTAGTCGGCCACTCAGCTAACACACATATAGACAAACACATTTACACTCACATTCATACCTACAGACAATTTAGAGTTTTTAGTTCACCTAACCTTCATGTTTTTGTACTTTGGAGAAAACTCATGCAAACATAGGGAGAACATGCACACTCTGCACACCCAGCCAATCTTTAAGAGATGTGTCACGGCACCAACTACTTGAGAAACTAGTTACTGAAACTCATTTCATTTTCTACAACTATATAAAGACTGATGTTGATCACATTTGCCTCATTTCCATTTTTGCCTGTATGGAAAGCCTGTTTGCTGCTGAACTTGCAGGCACAATTACCCATCAGCAGCCAGTGTATGTACTAGTGCTACCATACTTTATGTGCCTCCTGTTATTTAAACACCATTGGTTCTGCAGCTAAAACTCAGCTGGATCAATATGTAGACAGCACAATTTGTACACCAGTTCTGATAGTTTATGTATTTCTATACTTTAACTAATCCGTATTTTTCAAAAGGAAACGTAGTAGCACCACCACCTACTTGTAAGAGACAATACAGTTGTGTTTTGCCTTGTATGAGATCAAGGGTAAAAATAGGAAAATTATGGATAATAGTGCCATGTCAAAGCTTCTTCTTCCTCCTCTGCTACATGTGCACGTGTGAATGTATTGTGTAATGTTTTTAGCCCCTTCTTGCATCTCCCCGTGGACTGCACACTTACTGCATGTCACTTTCTAACTAGCAGCAGCCTGCAGCTGCAGTGGGAAGAATCTATGTGTTAATGATGCCTGGTGAGCCATTCCTCCTTAAAAGAGATGAGACATCAGTGGTTTGTACTGTGGAGCCTGGAGAAATGCTTTGTGGGTGCAAATATTGATTCTGTTTATTCTCTCCCTGTGGGATGAATGTTGTAAATCCATGTGGTTTAATATTTGCTCTGATTAATGATCAAAGACTGACATTATTAAGATTTTGTACAAAAATGTCAACTGCAGTGTCACAGGGCTTATTATTTTCAATTCTTATGAAAGATTGCGTAAATGTATCTGTGTTCATTTGAGGTTTAAGGGTACATTTAGTTTTAAAAAATCAATATCAACATTTTTAAGTATGTGTGGCACACATTGCATTTATTGTTAGTTCTACCACTAAAAGGGACTCGTGTATATTCAAAAGCTCATTAATGCTTTCTCCCTTCTTCATTTCTCTGAGCTGTACTGTTGCAAGATGACATTGTTTACTTGTGAACTACAGTGAACGGAGTCTTTTTAATTGCATTTGGAAAGACAACAACTTTTGGATGTGTAAACAAAATATCTAATCCAACTGATCTTCTCATTTTCTGTGAAAAAAATGTTAAAACAGGAAACAGCAAGCCTAAATTTTCCAGTTAAATTGTGTTTCCATAAATTCATATTCACTTTAAGACATTAATGAAATAATTCAGAAAGAAAGAAAGAGGGTGGGATGTAAAATAAAGTCCAGCTCATAAAAGAAGTCCTTGTTATTCACTGAACTTGTGTTTTCATGCAAACATGATAGTGGTGTGCTCACTGCGGAGCTCCATTTGCCTCTCACCCGTTTGTGAAGCTGCTAAAGGCATGCTTGGGAGATGAATGGTGTTGATTATGAGACAGTCTCAACATCATCTTGTGCCTGCTCCCTCTTAACTAACTCCTCTAACAAGAAGGTAGCGAGCTCCTGGGAGAGGCAGGAGGCAAATTTGAGTTTATTTGTGGATGTAGTGAAGCATGTCCATAAGGATGTGTGGATATGAATGTTGGGAAAAGGGTTTATGCATGTGCGTGCATGCATTTATGTCAGTGGGCGTGTGTGTGTGCCAGTGGATATGTGTGGGTGTAGTTGTTTAGCTGTGGAGCCCATGTTTTCCATGTCACCAAGTGTGCATGAAATAAAACAGGGCACAGAGCTGCGTGTGAGCTGTCTGATTAGATTAGGGTAGCAAATTGATTGTAAGCGTATAGTTGTCTCCATCGGAAAGTGCCACTGATTACGGAGGCGGGTAAGCGTGCTGGTGACTAATTTGATCACTCAGCAGCTAATGCCATCTGCGTTACGGCAGCTATTTCAGATTGGGATTAATGTGCCAATAGGTTGAGCAGGAGTGGAGAGGTGGAGGAAAGTTAGTCGGCTGGAGATCGCACACAGCACAGTGGTCAATAGAAGTTACAGAATGACAGAAGCCTGAACACTATCCACTCACTCCCTGTGGCTGATCAGTCCATATGTTCTCAGAAAACACAAGACAGCTTGACTCCAGTCAGGACAATACGACAGATCTCATTCATTTGCACAATCTTTTGTGGGGAAAAAAATGGTAACGACATCCTATTTAGTGATAACATAGAGATGTTACCATTCTTTTAAAAGAAAAGATGGATAAATGGGTGGATAGGTGGATCAAAAAAAGTGTGCGTGTATATATAAAAACTGTAACCAATAGATAAAAAAGTACAAAAATCCCCCTGTTCATGCATGAAGCAGTAGACCTGCCATTGGATGTCAATCTGTGTAGCTGGAGAACCGTCAATGTCTTTATATCAGCGTGACTGTAACACTGATGATTACATCACAGAGTAAGATGGGCATATGTGTATTGATTAAACTATGTTCTGTGGTTGACCTCATATGAAATGGGTAAGGGGAAAGGAAGAGCTGGTTATCACAATGATAATAAGGGTCTATCGTGTCCCTTGTCCAGTCCCATTATCTCCTCTCACACTCACTTCTGAACCTAAATGCCACATTAGCATGCCTGAGACCCAGTCCCACAGTGGCATCACACTGACAGGTCTCATACCTGCACTGTCTATAGATCTCCTATTCAGACGGAGCAGCAGCTTCCATCATGGTTTATGCATTTCTAAACTCTTTTAGAAGTACTGAGTAAATGACGTACAGTAGAAAATGTGGGCAGTGTAAGAATGGTCTTTTTTATAAAAAGGTCCCTGGTTCTGATTATTTCTGCCAGCTTGGCTTAAGAAGATGGCGAAGGGCTGTACAGTACATCTCCAAATAAACAATCTGGAACATGTATATATTCACACCAGCACAGGAGTATGGTTTTAGGTTATTACAAACAGGATTGAGAGATATATATGCTATCTAATGCTAACTAATGGCTTGAGCGCACCACGTTTGATGCTGAGTACCATTGTAATGTGTTGCAATGTGTCACAAGAGGGCCTTTGTTCCTGACAGGAATATGAAAGCCGTGGTTCATCCTTCACCTTTTACCACTACAGCTCCACTATCAAAGCCCAGGAATATTGTGGTCAGTGGTATCATCCAGCTGGAGAATGGGCCTTGGCCCTAAGGGGTTTAGAGGCTCTATCAAACAGCGTGATACTTTTGTTAGCTTTCAGACATTTTTTATTCGAAGAGGCTTAGACCTAGAGCATACCTAGACTTTATTCATTATGTTTGATAGAGGCACATACTTTCAAACATGTGCCTTCCTCATCTCTGCAAATAGAATAATGTGTCAGTAGCATGGTTTTAGTCAACCTAGACTGGAAAATGTACAGCTACTAACTGAGAGGCCAGAGCTCCCTCAGACTCCAGATAAAATACAGCTACAGGTGGCTGTTTCAAAGGCTTTCCCTGTCTAAACCAAAGCTGAAAGCTACTGTTCAATGCATGCAGTAACACAAGAAAATATTACCTTCACTTTGTACAGGACAGTTGGAAACTTCATGAAGTTTCCCAGTTACAAGCAGCCGTGTTAATCCAAACCTTAAGCTCATCGGTGAAAGCAGTGTGTGATGTATTCAACAGTTTCTTCCTTCCACAGGCTGCAGTGAAGTGGATAAGATATTTAATGCACTAGTGTTTAACCAGGGTTAAATTAAATTATTCCTTATTAAATAAATGCATTTGTTTTAATCATAATTCAGGCAGAATGCAGTCACTGAAAGTGCATTTATTTTTTTACAACCAGGGAAATGTTGAATAAAACAACATTAACACCCTATTACACAGGACAGTAGCTCTAGACTAAATACCAATGTTTTAAAGCTTATTGGTTATTGGACTTTTATTGACACTTGTTCTTTCAACTCTGTAGTTTTTTCATTTTTATTTTGTAGTATTTGTAGCAGATGCACCAGTAATTCAGGCAGAAACAACTTGTATTTGCACCCCCTTTCTTTATCCCGCCGTGAAATCATACTTCTGATAAAGATGATTTCCACACCCCTATTAAAGTTGACACATACTGTAGCTGGTATTTATCTTAATATGACTAATCAAAAAATATATTTTACATATAAAATGTGTTATGAGAAGACACTTACATTTAACACAACATAGGATTTATACCCAAAACACTGACCTGTAAAATGACCATGAAGGGTCAACACTGATATACAAGTGTTTACTCAAGGAATATTATACTGTGTAACAGATTTCTTTCCCCCTGTATTCAATGTGGTGTCACTCATTCATTTCATTGGTGGCACAACATTAATGGAATATTGTGTTCGCTCAATTTGATACCTTCCCTGTTTATTGAATATTGTTCATACAGCTGAGATGTCTTTGGTTTAACAGCTAATACGACGGAAATGATGGCTCAGAATACACCAAGAAACCCGTGCAAAAGGAATTAGCCCAGGGATAACATCCAATTTAAATGGAAAGATGTGTACCAAAAAGAACATAAATACTTATATATTCCTTTAAGTAGCACTTGGCCCTGGCACCAACGTTAAATCATTTAGCTGTGGAAAGAGAGTGGGAGAGGGGAGGGCTTTTCATCCGAGGGGCAGATGTGGCATTTTAACATTCAACATGCCACAGGTTATGGATCAGTAGTCTAAGGAACAGCCCTCATCACCTCATCTGCCCTTCACTTTCCTCCCAGGTCTTCTCTCACCCCTACAACCACTGTCTGAGTCCTTATTGGCCTTTCTTCCCGTTTCATGCCCACTCTAATTTTCTTATTTGTCCACAGGGGCAGGAAACATTAGGAATAGGAGGAAAGGTTAATGCTACACAGAAAGGATGTCAGAGTGTGAGGCTGATCCAAACAGCCACATGAGCCCCCTGAGAGACAAATGATTAAAATTGATGTTCTCACATTTGGTCCACTACCTATAAAGTAAGACGAGCTTTGCCTGCACACAGACAGGCTACATGTACTATATTTGAAATGGTGATGAATACAAATGGAAGCCATTTAAAGACATCTGCCAGTGGTAGGGTTTTAGGTACATGGATGCTCGAACGGATGCTGTGAGATAAAGTGAGTAAACTTCCAAGAGCTTCATGTACCTCGGGGGCCAGAGTTTAGGACATGGTGGACCACAGACAGTGTAAACAATGTCAAACGGCATCTTCTTTTAAAGGAAAACTAAGGAGGATCATGTTTGTATCTGCTCATGCTTTGCACTGTGCATTTGTAATATACCACCCAGGTTCTACCATGCCAACAGCTAAACAAATATAGACCTGTATTGTACTGACATGCCTCAGTGAACGATCACTGCAGCAGTATAATGAGAAATGAATGTAGTGTGCGGGCTCGCGCCATACACTGGGCATTTTACAGTTGATAAAATGCTTCAGACAAACCTACTTATCTGACCCGAGGTCCATCACAAATAAATGCCTACTGAGCGCTCGTTCCTCTGTGAACTGAAGTGAAGACGGCTAACAGGGCGACTCAATTTATTAATGCCATTCATGAAGCTGTCGCTCAGAGGAATGGGGCAGAGCAGGGCATGGTGTGAAATACCATAACAGTCTTCATGGCACTGAACGGTTTGCTGAGCAGGATGGCAGGAGGTGATGCGATGTACCCGGGTGCAATGAAGAGTACCGCATAAGCAGAAGGGGGGAGGAACGCCTTTTGCCTCGTAGGCTGCTAGACATCCTCCTTGTCTCTGGTCTCCTGTGTGTATATTTATGGCTTCTTAAATGTGTTGCTTATGACATGTAGCTCACCTACCAAGTTCAAGCCTGAAGGAGCAGACACACTTTGCAGCAGGACACCGGTGACCTGTACTGCAGAGCAGGGATGGTGACAGTGACAGCAGAGTAAAGTGGATAACATACACATGAGGCCCAGAATATATGGTACAGGTCAACTTTGTAAACAGTACAGCTGTGACTAAAGGATGGGTTCACATTTTTTACAATACTCTCATGCCTGTATGTACGTTGAAAGTGTTATTGGCTTCTCTAATCATTCCTCCTGTCTACACTAGCCCCAAAGAAATTCTTTCCTGATGTAAGAGATGGAGGACAACATTTACAGAACTTGTTTTGTGCAAAATGTATTCATTCCAGGCCACATTTATACCTAGTGTAATCATGTGATCTGTATTTGGGTACAATATCTGGATAATGACATCGGATACACAAGCCTTTGCATTTACACTTGGTATTAATAAGCATTCTCATTATCTCCATTCTGTGCACACTGTGATCATATCTCAGTATGCAGATTAGTTACAGGGGGCCTGACGGACAAACTGTCAACAAATATGGAAAGAAACGCTATGGACGAGCCATTAATTTGTATTAAATTGAAATATTTAACAAACATAATTGACATACTTTAAAAAAAAAAGTGGACTTCTTCTTAAGATGTACTAGTTTTTCTAACTTAACTGTGCAGTATATGAAGTGAAATAGACCTGAATACTTATTCCTTTAGCCGTTCTGTTCGTACATGTGTGTATGGGTGGGTGTCTTTGCTTTTGCACGTCTGCTAATTGGAGAGAATGTTCTATAAATAGAGTTTACTTGGAATCTTTACACATTGAGTGGGTAGTTGAATTTGTTTCAGATATGTTCTTCACGTTGTAACTCAGTTTGTGTGTTTGTGCGCGCAGGCGTGTACATGCGCGTTGTGTCTCTGGTCGCTTTATCTGACAGCTTTAATCTGGCGATGATCTGCAATCCAGGATGCTCCCTGTTTGCTGTACATTGATAACGTGACATAATGGCATCACTGTTGAGAACAGAACAATCTACTGTGTGTCCATACATCTCCCTCCTGTCACCAGCACAGCCTCAACCATGAGGAATACTTTCATATGGATCCACCGTCCCCTGAAACTCATTGGCATCTTATTGTTCTCCGTATTTTCATGTCTGGGTAGCTTTTTCATATTTGGCTAAAAATGAAGATAAATTGTTTGTCTGTTTTATGTGGAGAGCAGGGAACACATTTACATTTTATTCTATCCCTGATTAATTTGCATATGTGCTCATTTTCTGTGTTTCTCTACCCATGGGCAACCGGACTGTATATTTTCTGTTTACTTTAGTAGATGTAGTGTAATGATGTAGAGATTTAACTTTTGCAGCTTATGCAGCTTTGTATTTATTTTTATTTGCGGTGTATCCCTAGAAATCTAAGTTCCATTAGAATAGGAATTTCGAGTTAGTTACTTGTTCTGTTGGTAAGCGGGTGGATTTAATGGAATTTCTTTTCTGTATCGGGTATTCTGCGTTTTTGATCTCATTTTATTTTTGGCAGCGTTCAGCCAGGCTTGTGAATCATCTCTAAAATGTTTCATCATCTCACTGGCATATTTAACATAATTTTTATCTCTGTCACAAATCCTATTAACATGATGAAGTTGACTCAGGGGCAAACCTTTTTTTCTGAGAGACTGAGGATAAAAACTATTAGCCAAAAGAATCATATTCTTGATCGTCGGTTTTAATAAATAATCTGGAACTAAATGTATTCCCATTTTTGAAACGAACAACATCCAAAGCGGGAATCTGCTGTTTGCCAAAGGAACAATTAGACTTTGTATTCAAATATCCGAAGAATTCAGAAAGAAGGTCTTCAAAACTTTGTGTATTGAGTCAAATGCTGATCCTCTCAAGCATATCATCAGAATCACTCATAAACAGAACACATAGCGGTGCCTTGTATCTGGAGGGCAATCAAAATTATTTAAGGTTAGTTGCAAGTCAGATGGTGGTTATTCCTCTTGTCCACATTTTTTTTCTTTGTTGATGAGCCAAATATATGGAGAATATTTGTAGTATGGAGGTTGGGCACTTCCAGTGTTGCACTTTTCTTCACTTTTCTTATTTTGTGTTAAAAATCAGATGTATCTTTGAGAAGGAAGAGTCAAAGCCAGTGGGGCAATATGGTAATCCACATACAACATTCTTGCAACTATGGGTAAGAAAAGCAGGCATGTTTTTTTTAAATAAAGTGAATGTTAAAAGTTAATGAACTAAAGAAAATCAAACTGCCTTCTTTTTAGTATATTGTGTTCATTTGAATGTTTCTTGAATTTCATTAGTTCCACTCAGTAGCTCTGCATTTGGTCTTTCAGTGTGCTTTCCAGCTCTCCACATTGTATTTCACCAAAACTGATTAAATATAGGCATAATCATAAATGTTTAGCTATAAAGTATTGCATTCTCTTTACAAACCATTAAAGTAGGCGTCGGAAACATAGACATATCAATAACACATGCCATATCACTGGTGGTATTTCTTCTTCTTTTCTCATTTTGCTCTTTTGAGAGAACTCTTGTGCTTCAAAAGACGTTTGGCAGCCACTCCACACTCTCCTCACGTCTTCTGCAATCCCTCAGATTATCAAAGTATCCGGTCTCCATGGAAAACAGAGAGGGGGGATCTTTGGCAGAGGTGGTTGCCCTGGCAACAAGCTCAGTTAAGTCAGTTGTCCAGAGCAGAGGTAAAACACAACTGACTAAACCACATAACTGGAAGTTGGCAGACAGATGACAGGATGGAGTACCTACCTGTCTCGGCCCAGCGAGACAACCAGGGTGAGGATAGTGTAAAAAATCCTGGATCTTAAGATCTGTAGAGGATAGACTGGCACTGATGGATCCTTGTACCTCTCACGCTGAGTTTTTGAAGTACGGCACAATCTAAGCTGCAAGAGTTTCCTAAAACAATTCTTCTCTTTTCTTAAAGTTTCTCTCCTTTGCATCCTCCTGTGTTCTGACCTGCCTTGACACCCGAAACAGTATGCTGTAGTGCCGTAATGATGGCTTCCTCATTAAAAGTATTGAGATTTCTTTCTAATGGAAAAACGCACTAAAACTTTTGACATCTGCAGTCAAACATACTTCATCAGTGCGTAGTTTCTTGTCTTGCACATGTCCTACTTTTGCATGTTGGGAACGTTTGCTTCCAAATGTGCTTCTGTCACTCACACAACATCGTGTCATGGGTTGTTAGGCAGAGCTGCTGAGCACTTCAGTTTTCTTCCCATTTCTGTGCAACAGCATCCTTTTTAAGGTAGACTGTCAGACTAGTGCGACGCGTTTCACTGAAAGAAGCAGTCAGTGTTGACGTTTCCGTCATCCATGTTCCTGTCAGACCCAGTCGAAAATTGTAAAAACTGAACCTGACAAGCTGCAGGTTTTCCTTTGCAACTGCAGGTTTGTCTGAAGCCCCATCTCTTTCTGACGTGCTACAGTAAAACTGACTAATGTTTAAGTATATTTTATTTTACAGCTCAATACAGTCCATCAGGTGAAGAAAATGTAATGATTTACTGTTTGGAGTAGCATCCAAAATCTTGAAGACTAAATAATGCATGTGGAATTCATGTGGTCTGACAGTACCTCAGCAGGCGTATATGGCTCTCTCAGGACAGATGGTGTCTGGTCTTCACTGAAAGCAACTTTGCTGCTGACATAGACCCGTCTAGTCTCCTGAGGGACCCTACGATCCAATTAGTAATTTGTTGACAAGTTGGGAATGTGAACACAGAAAGACTTGAAAGTAAAGGTCCAAAATGAAAAAGTCAGCCATATCAAATGCAGCAGCACAGCACTTAATGGACAAATGTCGATCTCATCAGTGTCAATGTGTTTGGAGTTAGTTCTCCTGGGTGGTTGTAAGTTAGTAAACTGCCTCGACATCACGAAATGCTGACTATTTTAAAGTAATGCAGCATTTTCAATATGCAGTACAGTATGAGTACAATGTAAAAACTTTTTACCTTTTTAACTAAATTGAAAAGCTGTTCATGAACTGTAGGAAGACACTCTGTTAAGTAGCAGACAACCAAATCAATATATTTGATGTGTAGCTCAAGTCTCATAAAAGCCAGTAGGTATTCAAAAGGAGAAACCTCAGTGAATTCCAAGAATGACAGACAGTTGAACAGTATTGGAAGTTAAAGTTTTACCTCCAGGGACAGACCATAATGAGCACCTATCAGAGGGATAGAGTGAAAGTATTCTGACTAATGGACAGAAATAGTAATGGAAATCAGTGAAATAGACATACTAATGGAGGGGGTTTGGGGTTTAAATAGTAATTTAGGCTCAGTGAGGTGTGGCCAAATTGAATGGGCAGATGGGTCAGGCCAAAGTGTCTTTTAGAGCAATGCTATATGCTTTTTAGAAAAAAGAGTTTGAAAAATATGAGTAGAGTACTGGAAGGACAAGGGTTCTTTGTAATCTGCAGGTTTTATATTTTCTGAACATGTTATGTTTATTTATTTTACGCAAAGGTGAATGATTACTTAACATGCACTTCATAAATCAGCACTAACATTGAGCGGTTATGTACAGAATCCACAACAAACATGTTGTTAAACTGTAAACTTTTAAATCAGGTTTAACTTTTTAATTTAGGGACTTCTCCAAGGAAGTCCGTTTTTGCCTTTGGTTTTTCTATACATAAACTGAAACTAACTTCCCCTGTATTTTGCATATAAGAATTTGCTTATGTTAGGTTTGTAATAATATGTATTTTGTAGTCTAGTCAATACATGACCAAATCTGAAAGTGTCATCGTATGTTAGTAATCATATTTAACCTCTTGTTGGTACGGTATCCTTGTAATTCCAACATGCAGCAGAATACGACACAAAAAGTTTGCTTTTAGGGGCAGAATGCACCAATATGAAGTTGGCAGAAAGATAAACTCATGAGATGTGAATTTAAATGCTGCTAGACTCACATCTGTATAGGGCCAGCCGGTGAGCCTAATGAAGGATCAAACAACATGAGACATATATTTTTTCCCCTGGTTTTAAATTGGTGTTTCTAGACTTATCACCAGCCCACTGGTCCACCAGGTCCACCAGGAAAACTCCCACTCCTCCAGATGGTCTGTCTGCCTCAGATTGCCAATATTCATGCAAGCGTTATTCTGAATAACTAAATAAGTAAAGCAATGGCATCAAAATGCAATCAATGGCAACATTTAAAGAACAAAAAATGATGTACCTTAAAAAATAATTAAAAAAGAACTGTGGTTTGTTTTCATGAGGAGTGAAACTAAGTTTCCTTCAAAAACTGTGCCTCCTCCACAGATTGTGTTTTAATTGCGAGGAGTGGAGCAAAATAGACCAAAAGGAGTGAAACAAACAACATACTGTAAAGATGGTGTTTACTGCACTTTTTCTCAGATCTTTGGACTCTTTAGGTTCACTTTCTCAAACAACAGCCAATGTAAGTTTACAGATCAATGGAAAAATACAAACGTTTTCTAGTATCTATGTCTAGAGTATTGTTTCACCAAAATGGTCGTAAAAAAATAGGCAACAGCTCAAACATAGCTTTTGCTTAAATAATAGTTTTTACTGTAAAAGGGCCTTCTTGTGAAGAATTGGTTTAAGCCAGTGTTTGTGTTTATCACTGCAACAAATTCACAAAACTGAATTGGTTGGCAATGTTTTTTTCTAGTATTCATCTAGTAATGTAATAGTGCTTTCCTTCAATCTGGCAATATCTACAGCATATCATATTACTGCATACTATTGCTTGTCTAAACCCAGGAGTCGCATTCTCTGTTATTTTCTCAAACCTCAATAACTTTCAACAACTTCTGTTTCATTTTCTCTTTTTGTCTTTAGAAATATGTTCTTCCTGTATTCTTCACATTCTTGCTCCATCTTCTGGTCTGGGTTTCTCTTTCACCCATAAAACACAGTCATTAGGGTAGGATCAGGCTGAGAGGAGCACAGAGGGTACATTCAGACAGGAGCTCTGTCAGCAGAAGGGATTGTTAATTGTAACCATTAAGCTGCCGTTGTGCCATGCTGACTGAGCTCTAATAGAAGGTGGCCGTTGGTTTAAACATGGCTTTTGCCCCACGGACAGCAGCAGGGCTGTAGCGAGTTTAACCCAGACCCAACAGCTCCTGTCTTGTAGCTGACACTGGATCATCCCTCCCTGTGTTTTTCCCCGGTCTTTGGGGATGGAGGCGTGAAGCTGAAACAAATTGTTAACTTTGGTACTTAAAAATGTGCCATTAGTCAGAAGATCCAGTTTCAGTTTCCTGTTTTCTTCTCTCTGTTCCTCTCACACTGATTGTGGCCATGGAAGTGATGCTTGTTTGCCTTCTTGATCACTACTCTGTTGGCTGTATGTGATGTTTATTGGGGTTAATTGAAAGACTCAAACACAATTAAACTCCTATTAGCCACTGTTCTGTGCCATAATTAGATATTGTCAATACTATTGCTTTGAGGACTATGTATTGTGATGGGTGTCACATCGGCTCATGTTCAGAGTTGGGACAGGCGCACAATTATGAACAGCATTTTGAAGCTCAGCATTCAGACTTCAGCCTCATGTTTCAACACACTGTGTTCTTGTGAACGGCTACACTTGCAGGCACATCATTTTCTGCCACGTTAACACGTCATTTTCTGCCGCCCACTGGTCAAGTGTAAGATGTGTAACTCTGAAACAACTAAATATTTATCTGTAGTATTACTATAAACACAATTTAAAATGTATGTGTTTGTGTTAACAAACTATTTCCTGTCACATTAAAGCATATTTTCTGTCTGATCTACACATGTCGCACAAATCTGAATATTTTGTCTCCCTTTTTGGCTGAATAACAAGAACATGGTTTTCATCCACTAACTGTGAATCAGAGCTATTGTGAGGCTCTTCTGTTTCATCTCTCATTGCAAATTTTCAAGGTTGTGTGGATCCATTTGATGATCAACATGACCTGGCAGGGTTTTGTGAAATGCTTTACATTCAATTCTCCACCCCTCTCCTTAATTCAGCTCTATAGACTTCCTAGTTAAGAAGATTCCATGTTGAGCCCCAAGACACGAGGAAGATTTTGAAGTCTCAATGTTCTGCTCTGGGGCTTTTCAATCATCCACATGCCCAGCAAGGAAATGCAAGGGAGGAATTGTAAAAACAGGATGAACAGAACAGATGAGACTTTGAGAATTTGTTCAGCTAGTTAACAGACTGTGGCAGGGCTTTTAGAAAAGCATACTGTCTGTTGAAACCCACAGAATTTAATTTAAAATTGTGCTCAAGGAGCCAAGGTTACCAAAGATACCAAATATGTCAGGTTGTATCATTGAGAAATGTGTGTGGGCACAAAATGAAGTACATGACATCTAGAATTTTCTATTTGATGTAATGCTGCTGCTAAAAGAAATATGGCATCAATTAAATATTGAAACAAGCAGATATGGTACAGAATAAAAAAATATATATATAGTCTAGTGTTTTCTTTTTACTTTAATGCAAATGTATTGGACATTTGATGAGAAAATGAGGGTTCAAGAGGTTAATAAGTCAGTTTTTGTTGTATTGCTGTTGGTTGCATTTAATTTGGCATGTGCACCATGGCAACATGTGTGCTTTGAGCTGGTGTATGCCCGCTTCTTGTGTGAATGCCAAGGATGGGTACCCATGGTTTATTCATAGAGAGGTGGTAGAATTCCTGATGGCTCATTTCTAGGGCTACGAGGCCAGGCTGGCTAGGACTCTTTGAAGGACAATGAATGAGGTGAAGCCTGGTCAACAGAATTCTGTTTCTCTTTGTTGGTTATGAATTTTGATGTGTGGATGGAATGATTTCCATCACCCATTACTTATTTTCTTATTCTGTGCAGGTATTTTCTTGAACTCTTGTCCTTTGCTTTAATGTGCCATGTCTGTCATTTAATTCTTGGGCCAAATCTTGCAAAACACTAGACAGAACTCATTAGACGCCATACTTTTTTTCTGCTGCTGCCTTTCTTAACTTTTAATTACGTCTGCACAAAATGCATGTATAAAATTTGATTGGCTACGCATGCCTCTGTAAGAATGCCACAGGGACATGGGAAACAATTCTAACGATCTGCCCTTAGATTTGTGTTTTTGTTAGCTTCATTATACCGATGAAGCCCTTAACAAAATGCCACTTCCATAGAATTAAGCTCTCTTCACTTGACAGGTCAGAAATTAATCACTAATAATTTCTCACTCCCACTAAATGCCTGCAGGATTGCTAGTGCATAGAAATAGCAGCAGTGTGGAGAAACTTATTATGTGGCATATATTTAAGGTGCTCTGTACATGAGAAGCCTGCAGGAAAAAAGAATACATAGTCCAGTCTCTGTCCATCACACAGCCACTGTCCACATCCCCTCCTCCTAATTGTATATCATTAGAATAGAGATGTGAATATCTCTAACATTAGACTCTCAGATTAAGATCTCAATTAGAGGAGGGAATCTGTCTGCCTGTTTAAAATGAATCACTATTCATATTCATGTATTTCCATATCCTCCTTTCCATGCAATGGTTCACTGAATTTTGAAGCTTTAATGGCCAGGACTAATTGACTGCAAACCTCTCCAATGTTTTTTTTTAATGGCCTCGTGCTTTCTGTTGAATCAGTTTTCAGAGTAAAATCTCACAGCTACTGTTAAAAGGTACTGTTTGCTTTTTAAGTGTGAATGTTTACTTTAGACCACGAAGGCATATTACATGTCCTCCTCAAAGGCTGCATTTAGAGCTCTGGAGGAATTTATCTCTCTTTGCGTGTTTACATGCACTCAAGTAAACTTGTTATTGTTGTTTTTCTAGGTTTCTGTAAACTCCGTAGGAGATTAAGAGAAACCCGGTTAACTCAGCCGGAGTTTTACATGTTAATGCTTAACCAGGATTCCGACTGCTTTTTAAAAGAGCAAATTACAGGACAAAGACTTCAGACAGGGAAAGTATTACACTGATGGCAATGTGGTGAAGTGGTAAGAAAGCTCATTAGTCTTAGTGGTGCTTCGCTGTACCCAAAATAACTTGAATGAATAAGGTTAAAAAAGTACACAGCCAAAGTACTATTTGTTTAATACAGACACATATGCGCAGTAAGTCAAATGATCCAAACAAAAAAGAAGAAAAGAAAACTCTTCAGGTTGCAGCATCACATATCACTTAAAATATGTAAGCCTTTGTTTTAACAACTCATATGAACACAGTGACTGTGTGAAGCTGTACTTGGGCACAGTGGTGCTTTGAGCCCAATGCTAATGTCTGCATGCTAACATGCTCAAAATTAGCATGCTACCATTTAGTCAAGGCAGCTGGGAATGTCATTAGTCCAGCAGGCCGTAAACTAAAGTATTGCATGAAAAAAATGCTTAATGATGGCACTAGGTGAAAAGTTATTGCAGTCCATCCAAGAGTTTTTCATTGGTGACGTTTCACTCGAAACCACATGTCAACCTCATGGTGGTGTTATGAGAAAAGTAATGGGATCACCAAATACATTAGAATACGTCTTCTGGGAGGCATGAATGCACAAAAATCTTTTCTTGGCACCTCATATGTCTGTGCCAGACGTCAAGGCAATCCATCCAATAGTTTTTGAGATAATTCAGTCCGATATAACCGGGTTTCTCGTGTGCATTGAGTCCACACTAATGGTAAAATTATTACTTGTTCAGCAGTGATTTGTGAACAACGTACAGTATAGTGGAGTGGAACAGAGCATCCACAGAATATTTCATTCTTTCACTGTTAATGGGCCTGTTTTTAATTTTTAAAAAACAATTAAAAAACTTCTTACACATCCAAATGCTCCCAGATGATGAAGAAGGGAAAGGAAGTGTGTGTGTGTGTGTGTGTGTGTGTGGGGGGGGAAGTGTAATCCACAGTTGGGAGACTAGCTACTATTACTGCCTCTTGCCAGCTCAGTAGATCAGTTGTGGAGGAACTCTGGAGATCACAGCAGCTGCTCACAGAGTCACTATACTTGTAGCTCATCCAGTGTTTCTGCTTATCGATTGCACGGGTGCATGTAGAGGTTGCAACAAATCCATCACCCTTCCTTCCACTCTTCCAGCTCCACATCTTTTATAGCTATGCCTTTTTCAGTCCTCAGATCTTTGCTACCTCCACCCACAGCCATCTTTGCAGACTTCCACCAAGGCACAGAGGCAAGATGGAGGAGGCCCGAGCTTGCTGAGAGGGATGCAGAAAATAGCCCCACTGCAGGCAGAATGAAAATACTCGGTTGTGGGGAAGTGTGTGACCATAAGGGACTGTCTGAATTGGACACCTCTGCAGAGGTGTGAAGTAGAGTTTTTGTCTCTTTCCACAGATAGGAAGGGGAAGAGGAGGTTATGGTGGGTGTGAGGAGGGTGGACTATGTGGCTGTAATAGTGCAGTGGGACTAAATAGACCAGGGGAGAGCGAGAACTCAGAGGACTATCACCAATTGTCACCATGAGTCGCCCAGCTTTTGTATTAATTTTCCTTTTTGTGTTCCTGGGGACAAGGGTGAGAAAGCACCCACCTATAAATAGATGTGTGAGTGTGTGTTCTGTACATGACCTGTTGTGATGAAGTGGCTTACACCCATAGCTAGGGGCCAGGGTCTTTCTCCATCTCGCCATATGGTTCATGCAAGTTGGTGGCTGTCGCTGTGAATACCGAGCTGAATGGACGTTCTGTCTTCCTTTCATTATTCACAACCGCTACTCAGCCATATCTCGTCTGTCCCCTGAGGGGGAGGTGTGCTGTCACTGATTTTCACTGCTGGCAAGACAGCAGCATTTCCGTCTTAGGATCAGTAGTTTCTTCAAATGATAGTCAGGGACGTTTAAAGGAGAAATCCACCCTTAGATGCTCTTGTAGGTATTATGAACCTGTGATAAAGAGTGATTTATGACATTTTTGGCTATGTGTATTTTTCCTCAAACTTTCCCTCATCTTCTTCTTCTTCAAGTGATGATGTTCTGCATCAGGAATGACTTTGAACAATACGCATAATGAGCAAGTGGCTTTCAATCAAAGCTGTGAGCATCGGCTTAACCGATCTCAGCCAAACTCTTACCTCAAAACAACGGCAGCTTTGAGTTATGCTCAATAGAAGCAATAGTGTCCCTGCCTCTTTTACGATAGATGTGTTGTTGGCTTCCCTGGTGACCACTCACTTATGGAAGCTAAAGTAGCTCATTCTTTACATTTTGGCTTTGTTGCATCCAGTTAGCCAATGTTAACTATTACAGGCCAGGACCCAGCTCCTCCTGATACTGAATCTCAAATTGCTCAGAGCAGCACCTTGCATGGTAGCTCGCTGAATCCCAGGGGTTGTGATGAAGTGTCGTAATTTGCCTTTTTGTTGCACACACGTTTCATCTGCCTGCCTTCCCTACTTCTATTTAAGTTAATGATTTTCTGAATTTCCTGGAATACCTTCTAACGTCTCCTAGAGAACTCCACAGGGCCTTCAGTGTCCAGCTGAGTTTTATGTGTCGGCGGAGAGAGTAATGAATCTAATGCGAGTGAATGTAATAGCAGGATGCTGTGTTTGTAGTTTAAACAAATGAGCATTAGCTATAACAGAGTATCTGTCCGTGGCAAAATTTTGTTTTCCTCCGTTATTGGTTTTTATTGGTTTTGAGACATCAGAATCTTTTGTGTTGGCTACTAATAATATAGGTAACTGACATTGCAGGAAATATTATCAATGTGATGACACTTTACATCTACATTCGATTTACAGAAGTGACTGGAAATTAATCCAGGGTGCATTGCCAGTGGCGCATCCACCCCTCAGCATATACTGTTTAAGTTTTACCCATGTTCTCAGACACTACATTGTCTCTCTGAAAACACGCAGACCAGAGCGAGGTACAAATGTCCCTTTTTGTCTGGGTGGATCTCCAGTCAGACCTTTTGATATTTGCTGTGATTTGCTCCTCGAGTTTGTGGGACTGCTGGCCTCATGAGAGTGAGATTCTCCATCGTTTCCTGTCTGTTTTGTTTTTTTTCTCTGGTCATCAGCCAGAAGAGCCACTGAGCCAAAGACAAACACCTAGTGGAGAGATGAAAAGAAGAACGAAGCTACTGTAATGCAGAGATCTTTGAAAGCTTCTTGATCTCACATCTTTCAAGCCAAGTCAAGATTGTTTGTGTCCGTTCATCATCAGACCTGAGAGGATAGAATTTCTTATATAAAAGGATGAAATACTATTTACAGTGTCAGTATTGAGCACTTCTTTAATACTTATGGCCCAATTACTGCGTGTCCATGTTTATATTTCAGAGTTAGTTAAGTGATGCAGCAAATCAAGCTCCAGGGTGTTGTTATCTATGTTTACTTTCCTCTTATTGTTTTTTCTATTGGAGGAGGAATGCTGTGTATCGACAAAGCAGCTGCCAGAGAGGTCAAAGACACTACAAAGCCCCATGAGACCCTCCCCTATATCTGTCTGTTTCCCCCGCCCTCCACACACACACACACACACACACACACACACACACACACACACACACACCCTGATACACACCGCAGTGTAGTTTCTTATGATAATCAACCCAAAGCCAAGTAAATGTCTACAGTTTTTTCAGGTCTTTTACAAAGCTACATCTGTCTGTCTAATTTATTTATCTATATCTATATATATATATGTATATATATACATTTTCAGTTTAACGGTAAAATAAGCAGGTAGGAATGTCTGTTTATGGCTAATCCATTGGTAATTCCTCACATCCTTCCTGTAAAGAAGATTTGCGCAGAATAACTTAAAAGAAAAGATATCTAGGTATAAACGTATAGCAAAGTCTGTTGTCTCATGGTAAATATTGTCATAGCTGACACGCAAGCTGCCCAATAATACTAATGGGATATATTTTATTTCAATTGGTTGTGGTTTTACCACCAAGGCTAAACTCTAATTAGGGCGCTTTCCCACCTTGAGAGGCTGTATCCACACACAGTAGTGACATTAGGTGGTGTAGTTTTTGGTTTAAATGAAAACCTATATACTTTTGCACACAAACAAACAAAAAGGCAGTGTGATTTTCATGAGGAAATAAAGTAAAGGATATTTTGTTCTGTATAGTAATAAGGTCAATTATTCTCTATCACCTCTTCTGCACCAATTTAAATGGTAACTTGTTTAATAGACAAAACACTTAAGTGCTGCAAGCGAGGTTGAGAGCAGTGCCACGACTGAAAGTTACCCATTTTGTGAACCATTATGAAGGTTAGTGGCGCTGGTACCAACTGGTAGTTCACTTGCTGATTCTTTGCCCAGGATGATGGATCTGTGTTGAGAGAGTAAGTGTGACTGTGATGATCATAAATGTTGAGTCTGCTCTGAGGCGGCAGAGAGGAACGTCTGACCTGTTTTTTAACGGTTCAGTCTCATCTGCCTCCGAATCCTGCAGGAGAGCACATTTCAATCCCAGCAGCTCCCAGACACTAACGCAGGTTAAGTGGATGCATGTTGACTCCATTGTAGACTATAGGGAAATAGATGGCACCCAATCAGACAGCGGACATGGAGGCTGAGACCAGAAAAGCGCACAGGGAGGAAATAGAACATCTTGCTTGTCGTATAATTAAAACGTTCAAGCCAGAAGCGAGTTTTGATTATGATGGGAAGGTTAATCCATTTGCTATTTCTTTATTTATTTCCCTGGTGAGAGGAAATATGGATTCCTGGTCAGTGTACCTTCCAAAGATGAGATCTGCTTTGATCTGCTCATCATTGTTGAATAATAGATGTTAGTAGATTATTTTTCTTTGGCTGCCAGATAAGACAGCAGTAATCTTGACATGAGAAAAATATAATAAATAGATTTCAGACTTTTGTGTATTATATATGTAATATGGAAAGAGCTTAGTTTATGTCCTGTTAGCTTACCTGTGACAGTGACCTTGGTTACAAATATGGCCCGTAATAATCAACTTACAATTAGTTACAAGTAAGATGATTTCTTCTGAAATTACAGTTCATTAAGCCGCGCCCCCCGTAGTCACTGTTGCTACGTCTGTCAAACTTTCTGCTCTCTCACAGCACATATGCAGTTAACGATATTAGCAGTGGAACTGAAATTACTACATGAAGTAACATTAGAAAAATTACACGTAAATACATACAAGTAAACAAAAGCAGGCGTCTGATTGCTGGCTGAAATGACAACTGTTGTTGGCAAATTCAAGCAGCTGTAGCTAGCATAAGCTAATGCTAACGCTTCCACATGGTGGATGTTTCAGTTCTAAGCAAGTAACCTGTAATCCCACAAAATACGATAATTAGCTAGAGACATGTCCCTTGTTATTACCTATGGAAATAACATTAGGTTGTAAGCTAGCCACTCAATAGCAGCACTTTGCTACACTTGTTTTTGGTTTTCGAAAAGTAAAAATAAAAGAAAAAAGACACTTAGAATACCAAGTATTGTTCTAACTGCTGCTGCGTGTACACATTTTTGGCGTGTGGAAAAATCCAGACTTTACAGGCCTGCTGTGCCTAGTTACAATTGGTAAGCTAGGATTGGACCAAACAGTTTGGGGGCGGGATTTAACAATGGCTAATTTAAATTATATTAAAACACATACAACGTTGTACATACATGGAGGGCAAGGATCCTACTTGATGTGAAGGAAGTAGAGCCCTCTGTGGTGTCTAGAATGTACGACTTGAATAATTACATATTTTGTCAAAGGTAAATTTAAATAAATTTAATGTTGCCTTTAAAAATAACAATTTAGAACTTTTATTAAATATTACAATGAATGATTCTATGATTTTTGCCTGTATATTTAATGTATGCCCTTTCTCAAATTAAAGAATTGGGAGAAAAATGAATGCAGCAAATAAATGGATGAAGGTTCTTCATTAAAGTTGTAATATTATTTGAGGTTGTATGGCAATTTCATTTATGTGCATTTGGTTTGTGTACATTATTGTAGTAAGACTTTCTAAACAAGTATGTTGGGTGAAATAGAAATAACTATTCAATTTTGAAGCAATTTGTCATGTTAACAATGGAGGAAGCGATAAGTAAGAAGCTAATATTCACATGTGGAGTCAAAGAGTTCTTTGAAATACATCAAAGGGCAACACTCTGGATATCAAAAGAAAGTGGAAGTGAAATAAATATTCTAATCACAGACTAAACCTTTTAAAATACCTTCAGTGAGGGACACCATTTAATAAACACCTCAGTTTGCAGAACGTTTGGTTGCAAGGTGAGAATTAGATTTTTCTTTTTAAAACTCCACTTGATATTGCAAAATATCTCAACAGCCTTTGTCACAAGTCTCACTCTCTCTGCTGGCAGGACTGTGACTCGACTGGAGATCGTACATGGGATTACGATAAAATATCTCTGGAATAACAGTAAAAACAAATATAAGCATAGATAGCATAGGTCTCAGAAGAGTAATATAATATACATCAAAATGTTTCATGTTTCAAAATCATAGTTTCTTTAGGAAAAAAGATGTACACTGATACACCAATCAATGTGCTGCTTAATAACTTAGTGATAAGCATGCCAGTACACACCACTGGTAAAAATAAAATAAGTATTACATTTCAGCACTAAAGACGTAACTATGCATTCAATTGTAGTTCTTCAAAGGAATGTTTAAACTTCAACTTGTCCGGCAAACCCTAGGACCATTTTTTATCATAAATTGTTAAAGTTGATCAAGTCTAATGAAACAGAAAAATATTGTAAACTAAAGCACTAAAAGCTGTGTACCAGACTGATGCATAACCCAGTCATCCAAAATGTTTTCGCTGGATGGCCTGCTTAGCTGCACATCCTCCAGTAATGTCAAAGTTGCACTAATTACCTGCGGCTACAACCAAATATTTTGAGTTGGTAAGAAAATGTTGTTTGTCATGTCCTGTGCTGAAGGCAAAAATCCACACAGAGTAGAGCGCCGTCTCATACCGTCATGGAGAGCTGAGAATATTCAGGTTTTCATTTCTACCAAAGATAATATGAGGTGATTTCATGATGAGCTCCTCCGTTCTGGCTGCTGACGGTGTGTTAATCAGTAGAATCCCCTGATATATTATCTGGTAGAAATGAAAACCTGCAGTCCATGCTGGCACCTGGGTTTAAACCTGTTAACACACTGAGAATATTACAAGTTAGGTAAATGTTGCTGTCCATAATGCACACATACAATGGTACACATCTTTCTCACATGCTGTTTTCTTTCTCTCATCTGTGACAGTATCCCTTGGAGACGTGTGTGTGTGTGTGTGTGTGTGTGTGTGTGTGTGTGTGTGTGTGTGTGTGTGTGTGTGTGTGTGTGTGTGTGTGTGTGTGTGTGTGTGTGTGTGTGTGTGTGTGTG
>JAVQJL010075866.1:0-16692 GCA_036024295.1 Nannoperca obscura | reverse complement strand
GCCGCAAATTTGTTTGTTAACCAAAACTGGGCCCGGCCATTTTACAGGTCAACAGCATGATATTTCCCCTTGGGGGTGCGTTTCCAATGCCTTTTTGTGCCCCCCCCCCCCCCCCCCCAGAGAAAACAGTGGTGGTGGTGGTTTGTGTTTGTGCCTGTTATTCACTTCTGTATCAAAGTACTGCAAGGCAAAAACAAAAGTTGTTTGGTCACCCGAAGGGGGTGCACATTTAGAAATCTACCTACAAAGTGAAATCTCTCACACACTCCTTCACCCAGCTGGAAGAAGAAGGAAAAAAAACCCGCCTGTTCCAGCTGTCTGAGAGTGTTTGAGGCAAGTCAGCCCGTTGGGGAAGATTCCTCGGTGGCAACAGTGGGGAAACTGTGCGCTGCCATACGCCCAAATATTCAGCGTATCGGGATAAAAATAGATCAAGAGGAAAAACTGATCGGCAATCTTGCGGGCTTAGCGGTGGCTATGTACGACGAGCAAGCAGACGCACTTGCACACACACACACACACACACAGAGTCTAACACTGACCACGCAGCCTGAGAAAATGAGCATCAACAGATATGATCACCTCAATTAATACACCCGCAGCAGAGTGAGGGGGAACTGCGGCCAGCGCCGGTGTTTAAAGACTTAAACGGAACCCAAACTCTGTCTTTATTAATAATGCATAGAAAATTCCTGGCAGACAAAATCATTGCCTAAAGGTTCGGTCTATATGATTAATTGAACTGCCGGTAATCTGTGCGTGCGTGCGTGCGTGTGTGTGTGTGTGTGTGTCGTTGGAATAAGACCGTGTTTGCCGGCTGCTGTGAGGAACATGCGTTAAGGAGCTAAGAGGCTTGTGAGTTTTCAGGCGCAGCAATGACAGAGGGGTCAAAGCCCCGGTGCGCCGGCCGCCTCCACCTCTCCATCCCCCGGCCATCCGTCTCTCCATCATAAGCGGTGAGCGGTCGTACAGATGCCGACACCCGAGCCCCCTATTCCCGTCTCAATGACGCGTAGCACGCTCTCGCTGCCTGAGCCGCAATTAGCCTAATCTAAGCGGCACAGCGTCTGAGTGCGTGTGTGTAGCCTATGCGGGGTTAAAGCGGGGGGAGGGGGGGGGGGGGGGGGAGAAAATGCCTCCGCACCGCAAATATCATTCAAATAAATGTACTTACTGTTTTTCACCAGCCTTTCCCCCCTCTTTTCCTGCGTCCCTCCATCCTTTTTCACATCCTTCCTTTTTGAGGTATCCGTTTTGCGGGTGTCCCCCCCCACCGCCGCCGCCGCCGCCGCCGCCACCACACACACACACACACACACACACACACACACACACTCTCACTCACACACAGACAGACACACGCGCCGGGAAAATATATCTAAATATATATATGTTCTACATGTATTAAATTTCTCTGATCTCTCTCTTTACCTCTCTCCCTCCCTCTCTCCTCTCCTCTCTCTCTCTCTCTCTCTCTCCCTCTTTCCCTGTTCTTTTGTTAAAATTCAGTATATGCGCCCCGTCACCTAGCAACCGTCAACCTCTCTCTCTCCCTCTCTCTCTCTCTCTCTCTCGTTTCCTCCCCCCTCCCTCCCTCTCTCCATCACTGGCGACACGTGTTGAATGCTAAACTTAGCGGTCCGGAATAAAATTAATAAAGGCTTGGATGCTCTATATCTCCCTCTTCCTCTGCCTTTCCCCCTCTCTCTCTTTCACTCTCGTGCGTATCATACTGCAATATAAATATTTACTAGAACCACTCAGCCCTCTCATTGCCCCCCACTCCTCCCTCCTCCTCCTCCTCCTCCCTTGCTTCCCTCCGCATTTCCTCTCCCTCCCCTCCATCCATCCATCCATCCATCTTTGGCTCCCTCCCTGCATCCCTCCCTCGCCGTCCTGCCTTTTTTTCTCTCCTGCCTCCTATCGCCTTTTTCTGCTTCTCCAAGCAAAACGGAGGCGCCACACCAGCGTCTATGGATCCACATGTGAGTGTCACCCTGCCGGTGCGTCTTTGCATGGAGAGCTGCAGCGTGCGTGCCTGTGCGTGCGTGCGTGTGTGTGTGTGTGTGTGTGTGTGTGTGTGAGTGTGTGAGTGTGTGCCTATACATGCCTGTGAATGGGAAATCCATAGTAGCATGTAAGTGACCGTGAGAGCAGCTTGCAGAGAGTGAAGGAACGTGTATCATAACAGTTAGTGAACTCCCTGTGTTTTGGCTTCAGAGCTGAATGAAATATTTATATTTAAGTAACTTTTTATAACAATTTATTGAAGAGGATTGCTACTGAAGGATGTGCTGGATTCTTTTTTGTTTACACTTTTCTTTTGGTCATTCGTCGTCCTACCTTTCCTCTTTCTCTTCCTCTGTGTGTGATCTGGGATCAGCACTAATCAATCTAGCAATAGTTAGCCGCAGATCATCAGCAGCCTGTTGCACCAGGCTGCCCAGCAAATGATCTTGTGATTGGGGTTTAACCTTTTCAACAAACCTTGGGTTGTCTTTCATGGTCACCCACAGAGAAATACATACACATACAGCATAAACACGTGTAGAGAGAGAGAGAGAGAGAGAGACCGAGTGCGTAACTGCCTTAGGACAAGCAGGGCAAAGGTCTTACTGTATTGATAGAAATGTGCCTTGCCCCTGGAGGTTTGGTAAATGATGGAACGCACACCTCACTTCCATCTAATTGAACAATCAACAATATGAGACTGACTCCCAGGCGCACACACATGCTGGAGAAGCCATACACAATTGCAATATTGTGTGTGTGTGTGTGTGTGTGTGTTGTGGTGTGAACTCGGATCAATGCCTATGTCCCCTTTATGAGTCTGAAAGATCTGCTTCACTCTCCCAAACACAGTCATCATTAGGCTCGCCTCTAGATGCCAACAGGTCATTGCATAGTGTGAGTGTGTGAATGTGCTTAAAAGCCTGAATATCTTCTGTTTGGGAATTTTTGTTTTAACATCCTTAAAGGGTCAATTCACCCCCCAAAACATTCTAAAAAGCATATTTCCAGCCAAACAGATAGTTGTGGTATTATTTGCCCTGGCCTTGAGATACAGTGTCATCAACATCTCGGAGATGTCTGTCTCCATCCTACAATTGAGCTGAGTGGAATTTCATTTCAGAAATTAGACTTAAAAAATTCATAATTTCTTTCCAAAATCAGTCCTCATTACTCTGGATAATCCACAGAACAAGCTTTCAACAGTTGTCATAGTTTGAATATTTCCTCTGTTGAAAGTAGTTCCAATAAAAAAAAACTCTTAACGGCGAGGCAGAAATCTCAGAGGAAGAATATTTTGGTGAACTGACCTTTTAATCTAATATAAAATGGGATTCTTGGTGAAATTGAAATCCAAAAACAAGGGCAAACACATAGGATTCACATTGCATATGAAGGGTTTATTGCAAAAACAGATAACTCAGTTTTTATTTCTTTTCTTAAATCATGGTTGGGGTTTTTGTGCACACATTAGCCAATCAATGTTTTTGCAAATGCAAGTGCAGAGAGTAGTTCAGCAACTAAAGATTACTTTCATTATGGATTAATCTACTCATTATTTTCTCGATTAATTATGAAAATAATGAAATGTGTACATCACAATTTCCTAAATCCCAAGAAGACGTCTTGCTAGTTTTGTCAGACCAACAGTTCAAATCCCAAAGATATTCCGTTTATAGTACAATGATGTAAAAGAAACAAATCCTCAATTTTAAAAAGCTAATTTAAGAAAAGATTAATTTCTATCAATCAGTTATTAATCAGTCATTGCACAAACACACACACACACACACACACACACACACACACTTGTTTTACCACACACACCAGTTTCCACCTGTTTGTTTCCGTTCAGGAGGTTTTATGATGAAATGATGCTGCATTAATAAACAATTAAGAACACAAACTGCTGCTAGTTACTCTGCATGTACACTGATCTATGGTCAGTTTTAGGACTCAGTCCATATGGCAATAAAGGTTAGGATGTAGCGTGATTAGGCTGATCTGTGCTCCCTGGCCCCAGTGATTGGGCTCCAGATTGTATAGAAAGACTGGTGGCCGCTGTTTCTGGGCCATACGATCTGTGAGAAGAGATCCATATGTGGTTCAGTGGTGCGTTCACTGTCACTGCTGTGGTATTAATACGCCAGATACACATCGACTATTCATATTTTCTGCTACAGGGAAAAGGTGAACCAGCCGCTGTATTCTTGTTATCTGTATTTGCCACCTGCATTCATCTTCATTTGCAGTCATCAATCAATTCATCATCACCCAGCTCGCCCCTGTGCCCCTCTCTCTCTCTCTCTTCCTGTCTCTGTGGCGGTCTCTCTGTGTTGCCTGGGGCCTATGGAGATATTGGAGTGGTAACATTAGGGTTTATGAGGCATGTGATGGTATGCGTCATCACTGTATTTACTCCACAATGTGCCGGTATACTTCCATAGCACACAAAGACCCACAATGCCTGTGTGCATTTACATGATAGTTATAGTGCAGGAGCGTGTTTTCCTGTTGTGGTTAATAAAGGTTGGCTGTATGATTGAAGCACATTGCTTTGCTGATGTCTGCTTGTTTTCCCAGTTCCCCTTCGGTCTGTGAGAGCATGTGTGTGTGTTTGTGTGTGGGAGAGTGAGTCAGTGAGTGAGAGAGAGAGACAGTTTGATTTTTGTTGTTTGGTCTAATCTGATGCGACTGGGCTCCCCTATCTCTATTTACGCATCTGTTTAGCTCTGAGCTAACAATCAAACAATAAGGTTTTCTTTCTCTCTCATACACACTCACACACACACACACACACACACACACACAAATACACATATAATGTGTACACAGATGCACAAGGGTGCACTTGGAATTCTGGTTCCCATGACAACATTTCTATACCCATTTTTCTTTATTTATTCTTTATTTACTCATTTAAATCTGCTGATTTGTAAATTAATATTTAGTTGTTTTTTTTTTATTTAGACATGTATAATTGTCCTGCGCACAACAAGTAGTGGATGAAATATTTAGATCCTCTAATTAAGTAAATTTCCTAATACCACACTGTGCAAATACTCCACTCTTACTAAATGTACTGCATTGAAAATGTACGTAAAATAATATAAGTTCAAAATAAATTGTTCATTTTATGTCAATCACCTAATTCACTACTTAATAAGCTCAGCACCTGTTGATGAAACGTACTAAGAATGACGTTAGCCCCTTTAGTAACTGTACTTTTACCATCTCTTATGGGAGCATTGCTGCTATAAAACATTTCCTCTGCAAAACACATTTGAACACTGACAGACTCTTCATCAGTGGTGGAATGTGACTGGGTGCATTTACTTAAAATACTGTACAACTTGATAATTTCTAATTCATAACACTTTATACTTCTACTTAATGCAAGCTCAAAGGGGAATTATGTACTTTTTACTTAACTACATTTATTTGACAGCCAGATAGTTAGCTAGTAGCTAGAAATTCAAATTTTATACACAAAACAAATGATGAGCTTATAAAATAGGATGCATTAGTATAGAATAACTGCCCGACAGCATATTCAGTGGTTAATATTCTCTCCACAGCGGGAACTGCTGCTTACTGTACATGCCTTCAGGCCATTCTCATGCATTTAGTTTAAATTTGATGCTTTGGGTAGATTTTGCTAATAATTCTTACGTACTTTTTTGGACAGTAAGTAATATTTTCAACGCAGGACTTTTACTTATAATGGAGTGTATTTACAGTAGGATGTTGATGCTTTTGCTTAAATAGAGAATTCAAATACTTCATCCCACCCTGCCCTGCATTCATTTGCTATTTAAAAGGTCCACCATCTGGAACAAGTTGGTTGCTTAATAGCTTTGTTTTCACGTTCTATTTTATTGAAAATGCTAAACAGAATGCCCTGCAGCTTAAACAGCTGCCACAATAAACTCAAAAAATCCTGCTTAAGACACAAGTGATAAAGGTGGGTGTTCATACAATAAAGTTTTTTCTTTTGAGTGACATGAAATGTGAATTTTCTGGTTTGGTAAGATGCTCAATTGTTGTTTTTATATTTTGGAAATAACTTTTGAAGAAGTGAAGTGGGTTATCTAAATGAAACACACCAACAAGTGAAAGAAGAGAGAAGCAGGAGAAACAGGAACGTTTTCAGGTGGCGAACGTTATAATGCTAATTGATATTTACTGTGTTTTTGAGCTTATTTATATTCACCAGGGTAACAATATCACACACACACCACATAAATGTTGTACACAAGCAATTCATATTGATTTGACTACAATCCAAAGTGCATTTAATGAGGTTGATTAAGACAGAGAAAAGTCCCTTTATGATTGTAATGTCACTAGATTCCTGCAGTTTCCACTGAAACACAAAAAGACAGGTGGAAAGAAGTTCACCACAAAGAGTGAGCGATTGCGAGGTTGTGAGAAGCCTTCTAGTATCTAAGAGGATGGGTGTCAGACTGGCAGTATACTCTACCTGAAATGGAATTCAGTGTGTTTCCTTCGGGCTAAATGGTTTGAGTGTCACATTTGGCTTTGATCGCTGCAGCGTGTGAGGGGTTGGTATGCTGAACTTGTTGAAATACATCCTATCACCATTGTTCATTGATATGAAATCATTATTAGTTATGATGTTGTTGTATGATGTGTATTTTTTTATAGTAAATTTCCGGTTCTGTTGTTTCCTCTCACTGTGACTGGCAAGTTTCTCCATCTGGCGTGGATGTCGTTAAGCTAACAGACCTCGAGCCGCAGGGAATATACTGAGATTTCAACATGGTGCTGCATTAAACAGCCGTTTGTGAGCTTGCCAAATTTTATTTCTTTTGGAGAATAGTACTGGCCTTAAAGCTATTGGGATAACTCTCTGAGCCTGAATGGACCATGTGGTATTAGCATTAAAGACATAGAGCTTTGACATAGAGCAAGATGGTATGTTGAGGAGCTGGTTTGATGAGGTGGAGACAGGGGAGGTGAAGAGAAGAGTGAAGGGGCCACAGAGTACTGCCATGTTTTTAAAAGAGCTAGAGATGGCTTTTTTAACTTGCATACTACACCATATGTGTGCATTTACTTTGCATTCATTCGCTGAGTCTATCTCTCTGTCCCTTCTCCTCCCACTCTCACACACCAGGCGGAAAGTGGCAATTGAATTTCCTTTCAGTGGCGGTGTGGAATAGGAAAAAGTTCAGGGCCACAGTGCTAGGCTCTATCTCACGCAGACACTGAACGCAGCCTTAATCCATTCCTCTGCCCTTCCCCTTCCACACATACTTGTCTCCAAATCCCCTCCACTCCATTCCTGGAATAAATTATTTCATTTCTTTTCGGTCTGCAGCATTTTCATCCGTCTCTGTGGTGCGCCTCAACTTCTGTCCCTGTGGAGAGCCCTGATGAATGTGTTGGGCTCACACCCTCTGATCATCCCTGCTCTGAACGCCTTTAGATACACAGTGGCTTCTGGCTGGCTCCAATGCACATAAGGACTCTCTCTCCTTCCCTCGCCCCCCTCCTCTTCTCTCTCTCTCTCTCTCTCTCTCTCTCTCTCTCTCAGACTCACAAATACACAGGAGGAATAATGCAAGCTATAGAATAGATCTTTTATCTTTTTCTTCTTGCACACAAACTCTGCAGAGACAAAAAGACATTTTCACCCTCCTCTGTGGATATGAGCTGACGCTGTTGTTCCTTGTTTCAGATTAATGATGACATTTAAGAACGCTGAACAATTTCAAATAACATCTATAATTCATCTGGGAACATACGTACAACAATGTATGGTATTCAGTCTATATAGCTGACCTCGTGAAGTTGCAAATTGTGTGTGTGTGTGTGTGTGTGTGTTGATATGTGTTTATATTGGTGCACATGTGGGGCATAGTGTGAGCGTATGTGTGTGTGAGTTTGTGTTTGGGGGAATTAATGTAGGAAGTTGCACTTTCTCTCGTGCCAAGTTGTGGAGTTGGGGTGCTGCACTGATTGGCGTGGCCTGGAACGCTGTCTGGAGCCCCTAACGATGTCGGATAAGACCTCATCTTCCTCACTGGCGTGCGCATCTTTCCCAGCGGGACACAGCTTGACAACAAGAGATTGTGATTCGATTCGAGGATAAGTGAGCGCTCTGTTTCATCCTGGTCACCGGGGGATTCACTTCTAACTTCTAGCACACCAAAAAGCGCACATACACACAGAGAAACCACATTCCCCCCTGACGGGCGGCCCTCCAGTGGTATCAATTAAGGAGCTGGTCTAATCAATGTCTTAGCACAAGCCTGATACTCAACTACAAGGAGATTAAGACTAAGCTTACATCTTAACACAGAGGAGCCAGCCACACAAACATATATATAAAGACCCCCCTACTTACAACACATAAAACACACAGAGATGTTTGCACAACAACCAGCCTCCTTTTTGTCTGCTGTGTCAGTTGCATCTGGCAGTGTTTGTGCTTTGAAAAGAAGACAATAATGGAATATGTACTTTGTCTCACTGTTATTTTTTCCCTTTCCTCTTGTCTCTTCCTTTGCTAGGCTAAAGTCTGACCTAAATACTTCAGGTTTTTGATGATTGGACCAAAACAGAGATCAGAGGCGTCCGGCGGGCTTGTCGTGATAGCGGAGGGAAGGGAGGCTGAGGATCCAGACATACTCACAGAGAGATGCTGGTACTTACCACACTTCATAACTGTACAACACGGAGCTCATAAACCAGTCAAACCGTATCCTCACAGACTGCTGAATTCCTCATCTTAAATCTTATTCAAAGCCTTACCTTTCACCCTGCCGTGAGATGAAAAAGCTGCAGCGCATCAGCTCTGTGCCCTCCACCAAGCCACCGCTAATCCAGGCATGGGCGGGAGGGGTCCATCATTCACACGCTTGGAGGGAACACCAGAGAACCTTTGACCTTGGCTTGTGACCACACCTTGAGATTGAAGAGCCGGTAATGCAGCGATGGCAGCTGGCCCACCAGTTAATGATTTGCTTCTTCCTTTTTTCAGCTTAATACAGATCCATAGTGTTCACCACTGACACATAGCCCATTTTCACCACACACACACACACACACACACACACACACATTGTCATTTTACCAAACACACACACGCACATGAACACAGTCAGGGCAGGAAACATGGAGGTCAAAGAACGCCTCACCAGTTTTCTAAGTGCACCCATTCATTTTTCATTTAATGATGTGAGGGGATGTGAAAGGTGTAAGCACCGTGATGAAGTCCCCTTCAATTCCATCACCGCCTGCTCCTCCGTCCTGCAGGACACAAAATAAGGACGGCAGCTGCTCTGACCAGTTTGAAAATGTTTTAGTCAGGTTAATGCACTGCTTCCTCGACTGAATTTTAGTCATCAGCTCATCACGAAAGTCAAAACAACACAACAGTTACCCTATAGTAGTGAGATTTTCTTTTGTATACATCAATGCTTTTTTACTTTAAAGATTCCCAAGATCACAAGATTATTTCAATTTCAAAGGATAAATCATCAGATTAAGGGTTGTGTGTAGAAAAAATTGAAATCATGCAGAAGAAAGTTTGAATTCCAGCACATTATGAGCTTTAAGTTTATTGAAAATGCAACGTTTCTATGAAAGACTTACCTTATCTTTAACAAACGTCTACGACCAAAACATTGCATTTAGTTCAATTGCAAAGAATGAAAAACATAAGAGGACAGACACATTTTGGGATGGCCTGGTGGCCTGGGAAATGAGGTGCCATTGACATGAGTCTCCAATTCAAGTCCGGCAGGGAACCTTTCACCCCATTTACACCAGGCGTTAAAGTGGATATCTTCGGGCCATCTCACCGGGATCAAAAAAAAACGAGTGTTAATGCAAGATGTAAATGCACGCAGAGCGTATTCTGATCTCAATGCCATGAAATCGACCAAACCACATTTGGAGGTGTGATCGGATCTCAGCTGGGTGTAAATGCAATCCATACAGCGTGACCACATTCATTAAAGAAAAGAAAAAAAGCTACAAGTTGCATAATCTAGCACGTCTTGCCTCACTGTGAGACGCACCATGTTTTTTTGACAAGTCCGCCAGCCTAACTAATTTGCATATTGAGATCCGATCACAAAGCCGGCAGAATCAAGATAATAAAAACGCTTTTTATTACCAGGTCCCATTGATCAGATGTTATTATCCAGATAATGTATCCAGATACAGATCTCCTGTTAGTACCAGGTGTAAATGGGGCCTCTGTGGCATGTATTTCCCCATCTCTCTTCCCTCATTTCCTGTCATCTGTCATATCTCTAATAAAGGTGTGTAAATCCACAAAAATACATATCAAATAAAAGAATTTGTTCAACCTCTGACTTTGGTAGTTTAAAGAAGGCACAGGATAAATATTTGATTACAACAAATAAATCTTTTTAATCCATGAATCAATCAAGAAGCCAATCTTTTGATCAGCTCCACAGTTTGCAGGATTGGTCGTCCGAGAATGCTGCCATTGTTCTCCGTGGTCGCCATTAACCCAGTTCCTAACCACAATTAAATAATCAATCAAAGAAATCAATGTACTCGATCAGCTGCTGAATACAGATCTAAGTCGCCACCAATCATCCATTAAACTGTGACAATGCGTGTGCTGTCAGAGCTCTGTGCGTGTTGAGTCCAGGGAGAATCAAGGCAGAGACAAGCAAAGCGCACCTCAGCTCTCTGAAGTGGCTTCCCTGCCTTAAACTCTGATCTGATAAGATAGGAGCAAACCCCACCAGGACTCCTTCACTGCGGAGCGGCTAATAGCGAAGACATATGGAGAAGAGAGCAGCTTTGGCCCCCCGTCTCAAGGCACACCAAGAAAAGCAAGTGCATTCCACCAGAGTGGAAGAATCCAGGGCCGGTTATTTGTTTTGGCCCATGTCAAAGTGACCCGGAGCAGCCTAACATCTGCTTCTCTTATTTGATGGGGAGGCAACAATGTGTGCTTGGCAGTCGCCGTCAGCTCTCGCCCACACAAAAGGAGAGCTTCAATCCCACTACTCATTGAATAAACACGGATTCAATTAAACCCAGCTGAAGGTCATGAGGTAATACAATGTAAGGGAGTCTGGCCCTGTGCTTAATAGCGGTTTTCACGGCTCTGGTAATATTTAATCCAATGGCGCACTCTGACTAGCCTCCATGTGTCATTCATATACCTTCAGTGCTGTCATAACCTGAGTGTTGTAAAGGAGATAAGGAAGGAACATACTTCACATTCAAAGACTGATCTTAACAAACTGTGTTACTTAATGTTTCCAAATATAGTAAGAGGTGTTGTTGTTGAAAATAGTGTTGGCGGCAGAAAAGATAAAGATCAGAGAGAGGAAGGGAGAAGGGGGGTGGGGGTTGACACAGGTGAGGAGGTAGTAAAGTACAGTGGGCGGAGAGTGGATACTATGGGAGGGAGAGAAAGGGGGAGGGAGAAGGAAAAAAAGGAGATATGGAGGGTACAGGCAAAGGAATTTGAGAGGAACTGAAAGCAGCATGCGGGCAGTTGAGAGGAAAGGGAGGAGCGTGGAGCAGAGAGCAAAGTTACACATGAGAAGTCTGAGGAGGATCCAGACAAAGCACAGAGGGGCAGAGAAGGGACAGAACAGGTAGAGTTGGTTCAGTTTCAATCTCACTTCACAGCTAATTACTACTTTCTTTCTGTGGTGAAAGAAAACAAACAGAAAGGGCAGCTTAAGGCTGGAGAGGAGAAAGCAGAAGTAACAAGCAAAAGGAGGCAGAGAGAGCAGTTAAAAGGTCGGGTCCAACAGATTCATTGAGAAAGAGAGAGAAAAAAGGGAGAGACAAGGGCGTAAGGAGTGAGCGAGAGGCAGAAAGTCAGAAAACAGCAGATACTCATTGACAGAGAGGACCGGACTTAACTCCATGGATTACTGACATCAGCAAAACAAAGGAAGAAGAGTGTCAGAAAAGAGGTCACTGCGGTGCACCAGCAATGTAGCTTGCCCGAGCCTGTCTACTATGCAGCTGAGATAGACAGACTCAAGCACAGACACAGTTCACAAAGACAGTCCACTCTAACAGCACCATGTTGATGAAAGAGTACCGCATATGTATGCCACTGACTGTGGATGAGGTAAGTGTGTTTGTCTTTCCCACGCTCACACACACACACACACACACACACAAACACTTCCCTCCTACATCTTTAAACTGAAAGACAAAAGCGAGGGTTTTTCATTTCAAATGTGAAAGTGTTGTTTCAACTTGTAATCTTGAAAGTGTTAATGTGCTGATAAGTAAAGTGCCAACAGAGCACACAGAACTCCTGCGGCTGCACAGTGGGAGCTTTGGCACATCGGGTATAGCGAGGTATGTCCAGCACCGACGGACTCGGCCTGTCTGACGGAGCCAATGCTCAACACCTGGCCAGGAGCATCGTAGCATTGCTGTTGTTTCTGAATAATCTCCCCCATCTGTCTGCTTCTCTATTTTGCTTTAGCAAACCTAGCAGCGCTCAAAACTAGTTGGACTGGTTACAGCTCTGCAGGACCTAAACTTAAACAAAGGCGTTTGGCCTGCAGGGTTATAAACAAATGAGATCCTGCTACAAGGTGGACAGACCAGGAGTTATGCAGCAAAGTGTCCTTCAAAAGAAATGTCCTCATCAACTGCTATACAATCCTCCCCCCTCCAATTCTACCTGTTACCACAACAATGACAGTGACAAATAGCAGTCCAAAATAGGATTTACAGTATCACTACAGGGCACACAGAAACCTGAGCTTGCAGCAAATCCTCTTTTCGCCTGAATGTAATGTAAGTTTAAGTGCAGTTTATTTGAGGCAGTATCAAATCGTGACAGTTACCTCAGCCCAAGTCATTTACAATGTCCTAACCCTTGCATCATTTTTGAAGGGGATAGTGCTGATTTTCAGGTGTGAAAAATCGAGTAGTACTTCTGTAACACAATGCAGCTCGACTGTGTTAAGGAAGGCTCACTATTGTGTTCTGCTGGGAGGAAAGCTGACACGTGGCGGCTATAGTCAGGTGGTAGTGGGGGGATTAGGTCTCCAGCTCCTCGTATACACATACTGATCGCGTCCTTGAGCAAGACTCCTAATTTCTCAGTGTGTATGTGCAGTATAGTGGGGGGGGGGGGGACAAATTCAAGTCACCGTGTGCAATGCGCTTATCCCATCATACAACCTATTATATCACAATAGAGGACAGTGCCTGTAAAAAGTTTTTTCAACCTCCTTGGAAGTGTTCATATTTTATTGCTTTATGATCCAACAGGGATTTAATGTGGCTTTTGTTGACACTGTTCAACAGATAAGACCCTGAAAAGAGACCTCTACATGGTAATCTAAATGACAAAATACATGTTTGCGTAAGCATTCACCCTGTTTAACAGGGCACGCCTGTATCACCACCGGTGCATCACTGGTCACACAATAAGTTAAAGGTGAAGTCGAGGGGTTTCGGTTGATTGTACTTTAAATACACCTGTGTTTGGAAGATCCAACTTTTGGCAGTATTGTAACAAAACCTGCACCATGAAGATTAAAAAGCACAAGTCAAGGGGAAAGATACAAGGAAACACTCAAGTCACTGAACATCCGTGGAGCACAGATAAATCACCCATTATGAAATGGAAAGAGTGACACAGCTGTAGAGCAGGCCCTCCTTCAAACCATATTTTTCTGTTGAAAAGGACATAAAACATGAAAAATGTTTGTAGGCCCTGTATCACCACTATAAAGAGAATGCTTGATCGGTGATGATTATTATTTAAGGATAAGGGTAATTATTATGCTGAGTCCAAGTACGCAATCAATTGCAAATGCGTAGGTACGGTATTTGTTTTTGTTCTGCAAAAACATTTTCATTTTCATTTTGAGTGGACAGATCAAGGTTCTTTCTTTCTTTCTTTTAACATTTTATCAGTGCTAAAAGAAATGCTTTCATTTTCAGTTGGCTTTACACTTACTCTATTTGCTGATGAGCTATATTTACACTTCTCCACAATGTACTCACTTATTGGAAACCTGTCCCCACCTTTAAAAAAAAAAAAGACAGTAGGAGGAGAATACATGCCTGAAGCTGTCAATGAAAGTGTTTCTCAACACATTACTCATCACAGCCACTCAGAGTGCATGATGGTGATTAAAGGACAGATGATTCTTTTAAACTTCCTGCTAAGATTAGTTTTCTAGAAAGTGAAAAAGATTCACGACCCGTGTGTGGGAGGAGCTCGCTGCTCTGTAGTCTGTTAAGCACCCATCGCTTTGATTAATTAAGTCCCATGAATACCCAATAAGTAAATATTGAATGTTGACATTGCACAGTAATTGGAACAAGAAGGAGGAGTGTCACATTGATGTCGACAGAGTACATTGAAGGATGGCAAACTGATATCTGCCCACCTCTTTCTCTCTTCCTCCCCATCTTTTGCTGTTTCTGCTTTTAATTAAAATAATGCTTTAGCGGCACACCAATATAGGGCAACAAAATAAATTACATTAGGGTGGCCACAGCACAACAGTTTAGTTGTTTGCAATACAATTATATTGCTTTTCATAATAACTTTAAAAACAAAGCTCACCAAGTGATTTGCAATTAAAGCCAAACTAAATACTGCTCATAGAAACAACGTTGAGGATGAAAAGACAGGGTGATAGCAGCATCAATACAAAAAAAGTAGTAGTAGTTGTGTAAAGCACGTGATTTGTGAATTGTTCCAAAGCTGAGCTCATCGAAGAGGCCACTCCAGATGGCCTCGTCCGCATTGATCACAAACATGGCCTGCAACACAGAACAAAGCCCCCCCCCATTTCTACACCATGCATTCACCCTCACTGTCCAAATTAAAATTTGATGTCTGATATGGTCACTTGAGGGAAATCTTTATACACAGCAAGTGACTATTTCAAATAAGAAGAGTAAATACAAAGCTTGCGTCTAAGCAGCTCTGAGTAAGTGCCTGTCGAGACAAAATCGGACTCAGCAGCTATGGCTGAACCTGCTGCCAGGAGATTTTTTTGTCCTCACTCTCACCAGCTACCTCCGCTTTGTGGCTGATGGTGATTATAATTTTCTCAATGGAGTGCAGTTTATTGATTAGACTTGACTGGATTTTTGATTATTGAAATCCCCAAATTACCTTATTACCAGTGTGAGAAATGTTGTCAGATTCCTTTGGGTTGTAACCTCTTCTTAAATGTCAAGTCAAGTACATTTTATATACATAATAATATATACACAAATAGATACTTTGTCTACAACAACAATTAGTCTATGAGATAAAACTGAATGCTAAAATCTAGTAATTCTGTAGCACAAGTGGTGAAAAGTCCTAATCTAATGTGAGTTAACTTCAATATCTACTCAAAGTTTGCTAACATTAGCCTCCATAAGCTACTTCATAACAACTGCAAAACCTTGCAAAACAGTGCCTTTATTGTTACTAAATTCAAAATTTTATTTGTAAGAAGAAACGTGTGAGTTCTTTCAAAAGTAGCAACATAGCATTGTTTTAAGATATTAGAGATAAACATGAGGGTCTCCCTGATCAACTTAAATCTTCCTTCATGTATGACCACAATAAACAATTATGTTGTGAATGAAACTAAGACCACACTCATAACGTGTCACTTGCACTGATGACATCTTGAGGATTAGGAAGATTATTTTGCTCTATATTTTACGTTTTTTCACCACAGTTTCTCTCTCTCTCTCTCTCTCTCTCTCTCTCTCTCTCTCTCTCTCTCTCTCTCCCTTTCACCCCATCCCCTTCCTTACCACCATAAACCTCATCCTAAACCTCTTCACGGGCTCCAGTACAGGATTGGCCAGCTGTACATGATCAGTAAGCACAGCTGTGAGCAGAGTGGTGGGGGAGAAGGGGTGGAGGTGGTGAAGAATGAGTCCTATTCTCACCCCCAGCACGGCCCTGGCCAGCTGACCGAGAAGCGAATCTACCTCAGCAGGTAGGAGTGCAACTCCATTGTGTCGCTGTACAAATGGTGTACTATTACTAATAATTCTGCCTGTTTGCAACCCGAGCTTTAACCTCAAGTTGTCATCTCTGTCATTATGAAAAATGATTGTGTTCAATCTTTGATCTCTTGCTTCACTGTAAAGTTTTACGTCCTGTCGATCTATGTTGCAGGTATCACTACTGACAAGCAATAAAAATAATTTCAACACAGTAACCTGCCTACTTTCAAAGTTCAAGTACCCACTGTCTGAAGCATGTTGAGGCCTTTGTTATGGGGTTACAGTGGAAATGTTGAACCATGAGCTTATCAGACTTTCATTTGAGAAAAACATGTCCGATCCTGTTGGCTGCAATTACAGCAAATGTGGGAATTCTTGTGGGAAACATTGTCCTTAGCGTAGCTTTGAAAATATTTTTCTGTTGTCATCCTATGACTATAATATTTGTTAATAGTTAATTCTAAGTTCAAACATTCAAATTTTAACACCTTCTGATGCATGTATAAACAGTATGTTAACATTTAATTCATTACATTACATTTAGGCATTTAGCAGACGCTTTTATCCAAAGCGACTTCCAAATAAAAGGTTTACATAAAGTGCATAGAACCATGATTGAAAACAACAAGATGTCTCATCAAACGTGTAAGGGCTGGTGATGAATCACAAGTGCAATAAATAAGTACATCGCTGCCAATGGCAGAATCA
>JAVQJL010075853.1:0-24417 GCA_036024295.1 Nannoperca obscura | reverse complement strand
TTTTAAGTTGCTTTATGTAATGAAGCACTATGGTAACAGAGAATGTTATTTCGGGAAGAGCTATTAGAGGTAACTGAGAAAAAGAGAGGGACTGAGAAAGTAAAAAAAGAGACTGAGTGGTTGTCTTGGTGATGGATGAAATGAATGACATTTCATGATAGTCTGACAAAAAGACAAGAAGTCTGTTTCAGAACAAACAGAAACCATCAGGGAAAAAAAACTGAAAGCTAAAAAATTACATACAAAAGTTTGAGGAAAGCAGTTTGAGGGCACGTTGATGGAAACCATGTCAGTGAAACCTTTGTAGGTTTGCTAGGAGCTGATGAGCTTCAGCTAGTGTACAAAAGACCAGATGAAATCCATGAAAGGATTTAAGATAACCTCATTCAGACCAAAGTAAATAGCCAACACATTTCATCCATTAACGAACTCTGTAGGCGTCTGCACAAGCACACCTCTATTTCACAGTATGAGAGAGAGAATGTTTTCACCACTTTCTAATTGAAAGAAGAGTGGTAATGGAAGCACTTAGAAGGACAGAGTGGAGCAGGTCAGTCTACAAAGAATAACTGCAGTGTGTGAGAACAGTGGTAAATGTCATGCTGTCGGCAGCAGAGAGAGCGGAGAGAAGTGGAGGAGGGACAGGGAGAGGGAGGGTGATGGAGAGGAGGTGGAGTGTCTCATTCACTGCTCATCACACTGAACTCGGGGGAGAAATCCAAGTTTCTTCTCTTGTTACTATGGAGGAACTATGCACCTACTGACAGGCACATGAGTAGAACTCTGCATGTATTTAAATACGTATATCCATGTTTTGAGAAGTTATTTGAACAAGATCTTTGCAGGCATTAAGGACGTGTAGCTACTTTAAGATTGTTGTGTCTCTGGAGGATCTTATTAAATTAACCTCAAACTACTGGAATGTAAACCCTCTTCTTTAATTTAAAATGCTCACAAATATAACATCACGTGTACAGTAAAAAGCATCATGTTTATGCCTTCATGCATAAACACATACACACACACACACACACACACACATACAGAGCAGATTTCCCCATCTAAGAGCCAAGTGTGGCACAAGGAGGTTAATCCAATGTTTATGTAATTTCTCTCAAATCGTTCACTCACTGGGCATAATTATGTAACGCCGCTGTGTGTGTGTGTGTGTGTGTGTGTGTGTGTTATCAGTGTACAGGCTCACGGTCTGGTTGGGGTCTTTACCACATAACCTGTTACTTTGCTAACCTGAGCAGCTCAAAACAAACTATTTATTACATGGCTGGAAGGATTAACTGATATGTAAATTGGAAAGCCACTACAAGAATCTGAGACGTGGGTACATGAGTACAAAATCACAACACTTCAAATCTCCTGGTTGAATGCCCATGATTGCATATTACATCCATTTGTAGACCAAACATACAGTGAATTATGTGAGGGGGATGTATACACGTCCCCTGTAAACTGGCTGTAAATCTGTGTCTAATGAAATGTTCATTTTTGCCAATAGCCTACACAAATGTGCTCCTCATCTTGCATTAGAGTCTTTACACGTTTTTCATTGTTTCACTTTCAAGAATATATGCACACCTATTACTCGTCATGCTTAACTACTCTTGGCAAGTGCTATGGTATAATGTTTATGGATATTACTGGTTAAGCTCAGTAGCTGATCTCACCAAATACATGTGTTTTATAGCTACAGCATGTGTTCTATCTATCACTTTATTCCTGTTCCCAGAACTAAGAGTGCTGGACGTGTTAGTGGTACTGGAACAGTTCCAACATTACTCAGGCCAGATAAAGAGAGATGAGGAGGAAGATATAAAACTTCTATATACTCAGAGTGAGATTGCCTGGAGCTGCTGGGTGTGTGCAAAAGCTGTCCCACGGGTGCTTAGCAAGCTGGGGGAGGCCCGGGCAGCGCTGTCAAGAGGGTGAGCAGGCCTTGTTTCAATGGAAGATTAAACAGCTCTCCCAGCTCGTCCTCTGCCCCTCTCCAGCTTTCCGCACCACCTGACAGTTCCTCAAGGTCGAGTCCTTTCCCCACACACACCTCTCCACCACCAATCTCCTCTGACTAATACTCCCTCTCCTTCATTCTCTCACTTCCCATCTTTCTCTGGCTATTTATTGCTTTCTGCCCATTCTGCCATTGTAATTCTTCCACTTGTGTGAAATGTTGCACGTGTACATTAGAGAATTTCTGTAAATGTGTCAGTGTCATGTTTCATGGTTTAGTTTGAGTGTTTCTCTGTGCTGAATGACATCCAAGCCAAGTGTTTACATGACCTGCATGTGTCAAGATCAGAGGATAAAGATACTGCTTCTCTGGCTTTTCTGTCTGTTAATCCAGCACTGTAGTTGAGAGCGAGACTTTGATTAAATACTGACCAGTTTTCTGTGAAATTTGCTGGCTGCCAGTGTTGCCCAGGTGTAAAATCTAAATTCCCAATTACAAATGAGAAAAAGGTGATTTTAATGAGCAGATTGCCGTGGAAATGACTGAACACACTGATGCTCTCCAGAAGATGCATAGTTCCTTTCTCTTGCACCATCTCTAGTAAAATATGTCAACTTCAATGTCAAAAATATTTTAATCTAACATACTGCATATGAAGTTTGCAAAGCCTTTCCACATTAAAACCCTTCTGGTTTTAGGTAATGAACCTATAGGCTTCCATCCTGATCCTCTTACAAAGAGTATGCTTTTTGTTCCATGGTTTTAAATGGCTTCTTGCAGGGCGTTAGACTTTTAGTCTGACTGAAGCTCTGCACATCAGCATCTCTTTTTTGTTGCATTGCTTGTTGTTACTGTTTGCATGTCTCATGGCTCTTTAAGGGCAGACTCACATCTTATTTGTGCAGTTTTGCTTTGTTGCATGTTAGCAAGATATTGCTGTTTCAGCCCCGTGTAATTAGTGAAGGGACAGCTGTGGTGTTCTACAACATTTAGGGAGCTGTCCAGGGTGCTTAAACTCCGCTGCAGCTGTCCACTTTGTGTGGTGCTGAAGTGATGATTCCAAACCGAGGATCATCATTGGCTGGTTCTCATTGCATGTTTCAGCTGAAATAAGACGAATGGTGTAAGGGAGCTGTCCATCCAGCGAGGTGCTGAACCTTAGCTCTATATAGGGCAGTACAAAAGCAGCAAATGAGAGCAATAAAACAAGTATTTTAGTAAACGGAATGCGGCATCAAATATGATGATAATATAACTTGTATTAAAATCTTTGCCATGCGTACGTTGACATTAAAATGTTGTTGTGTTTATTTGTTTTACCAGAGCTGTCTGGATTCCTAGTCTGTCTTTTTAAATGATGCCATACTTGATACATGATGTTTGCTTGTGGGGATGTGGTGAAGTCATGTCTCATCAATTACTCTAGCAAAATCCATCCTTGGGGTAGTAACCTACTAACCCTTATTCTAAAATAGAGGGAAGTGTTGAAACTAAATGGACATCAGGCAGATGAGATACAAGACAAATTATAGTTCTTTATTTAACCCAAAACGTCGAAAGGATGAGAATTTAAAAAACAAACAGATACCTGGGACGCAGTGAAGGATATGTTGGTGTTTCCAGGATAACCAGGGAGGCCCAAGTCGAGTCTTAATTAGTGTAATGTGTTCATATATCATCCATGACATCTCTGCTTTTGCTGAAATGAGTATCAAACATTTTGTAGTTAGCTTATTGGCATTTACTTATAAGGTATGACAATGTTGAAATGTAATCAGCTACATGATTTTAATGAACTTGAATTGAAATTAGTCAGCGTTTGAAAGGAGTGTGTTGTGCTGTAACACTAGCTGAAATGGTTTGTGAATGAATGGAAATAAAGGAAATGATTACTGACAGCGCAGGCTTCTCCCTGTCATGGCAGAACATAGTGAAATGTTTCCTAGACTATTAATTGCCACAAGAAATGTACAATGTGTGATGACCGGGAAGATTCAATTTTAAATCAGAGAGCATAAAACTAATTGCGTGGTGTCCACTCCCTTCTATTTCCAGGGAAAAAAAGAATTTATGAAATGAACGTCCCTCCAGGATTATGTTAAAACCATAGAGACAAATCCTAACATAACATAAGTCTAACATAGGCTTAATTAGTAACAAATCTGGCAGATCGAAATCTACAAGGAGCTGAAAGGGTAATTTGCAATGAATTAAAGTAGTTAAACTGCCCATTGGCTCCATCCCTTTTTAAACATATGTTTAGTTAACCATCAAGTAAGATTTTATGAATTTGATCTTCTTATGCATTTTTCATCTAGCCCTTCAATGATAGAGAGTATCTGCTACTAATGTTAAAAAACTAATGACAGCTGATTATTTCAGAGATGGAAATGTCAATAGTTGAACTGCTGAACAGACATGTTCACACTCCTCGATGCACCTGGCTGGTTGGAGGTTCTTTTATGTGCACATGAGCTGTTAGTGTGTGGCTGTACTCCTGTTAGTTTCTTATGCGTCTGCACATCTCTGTAAGAAGGAGGACGTGTATGTGTTCAAGCTCACGCACAGTTAATGAAGTGCACGTGCACATTTCATCCCCATCAAGCCACGATTGTTCCCTTCTCTGCTCAGCTCATTCAATAATTTGACTTGATGAGAGGCCCCTTGCCTATTGAATAAAACCTGCCACGTCTCTCTCGGCATAGGTGTGACCAATTAGAGGGGAATGATGCTTTTATCCCCAATCCCTACGAGACAAGCCGTCATAAATACAGCTAAGGCCTACCAATGGAGGGCGCTTATCTGTCCTCCGAGGGGGCGAGAGAGAGATGGGAGGGGAGGGCTTGTATCCTGGGCTCACCAGAAAATTTGGATTTGCTGCTTGGTTGCTGTGCTGAGCCTGGCTTCAGCTCGGAGCAAATGACGATTTAATTTGTTCAGTGTTGCAGGTAATTTCTCTCATTCACTCAGGGCAGCCCGGTCCCAAATTGGCTGCAGGCAAATCGATAAGGATTAAGAATATAAGATACCCTGAAAAAAGTGGGGTTGAGATTCTGCAGTGTGTGTGTCCAGCACAGTCTGAAGAACGAGGGAGCGTGGATGAAAGAGAGTGATTTCAGTAAGTGGAGAAAGGAGCAGGGAGGATTCAGGTTTGTTTACAACATAAAGGTTCCTGCTTTGGGATAGGGCACATGCAGCACAGAGGACTGGTCAGGACTGAATCATGGGAGGTTGTCCTGAGGCCTAAACAATGTTGAGGGAGCATTCAGCAAAAAGAATGACTGTGTTTCTGTCTCTGTGCTTATGTGTGCACAGAATAAGCATAAGCTTGAAAACACAGATTCAACCAATTGTCCGATTACAGAAAGTGTTTGGTTGTTTAACCGGTTAGATTTTACTCTTCATACTCATCTGGTGAAAGAGAAGGAGGGTGGGAGAGAGGAAGAAAGAGGAGTTGTGGGCGAGAGGGAGGTTGGTGCTGAGCCTTTGACACACTGCTGAAATATTGATGAAGTTGCAAAGTGGTGTTTCGCTTATAGCCATCCTTTAGCATTTGCTGACAGACCATTATAAGGCCTTTTCTCCCTTTCTCATTGGCTGTTCCCTTGTTTTTCTCTCTCCCTCATCCATTTTCCTTCTGTCTCTTACTTAACATCTCCAGTGCAGTAATTATCAACAACAGCTGTTCTTTTCTGAGGACTGGGCAGTTTTGGGTCAGAAACAAATCAGCATTATTGTCTTTTGTAAAGTGAAGGGAAGGGGAAGTCAAAAGAAAATGTAAATGAAAGATACATTTTAATGCTACTAGTCTGATTTGCTAAATACATTTTGGATGAAACATAATTGCTGCCTGGATAACATTTACTGGAACCGTACATTTCTATCCAGGAAGTGGGAGTTCTTTTCCCGCCCGACTCATTTGCTTGTGTCCCACAGGGCGTTAGCTTTAGCTCAAGGTCTGACGACCATTGAAAACAATGTTTTCTGGGAATGTGTTGGTAATAGCAATCCAAATGAGAGTAAACATTGTACAACACATGGGTGGGAATATAACTGGCAACTAAATCATTTACAGACTCAGTTTGTTGGTTGATTAGTTAATCAGTTATTCACTATTTCATAACTTTCACTCTTGGCAGTTTGGACAAGGCTGTGAAAAAGCATTCAGACCTCCACAGTGGAGATACGTTTACAGAAACAATTGCTTAATTAAAATATCAAAACTAATAGTCAAAACTGGGGATGACTTGGACATGAAGCCCTAAACACTTTAAAAATGAGTAAAATATCCTTATTTAGGTTAAATATTGTAAATACGTCAGTGCTTCCTGTCTTTGGCTTCAAATCAGTGTTGACTTTTCAATAATCAATAACCAGAACAACCAAGACAGCAATCTTTCCCTACCTAACCTTACAAAGCTACACTAAAACTACATCAATGTGTTTAAAATCACTTTCCTTAGTATGTTGATTAAAAACACAATTGTATTTCCTATAAAACACACGTGCCGCTGTTAGATAGGAAGATACTTTTCAGGAGACGGGGTTGGTGGATGTTTTAGTGCCAAGCAGCAGAATATTCTCTAATGTAATGGAAATCAATACAGCACATCATGATTCCCTTCAACACAACAGAACACAAATATAACCTCATAACAATTGGAAACAGAGCACCTCAAACGAACAGCACCAGACTGCGTGCAGCCCGGCGTGCTACCAGTGTAGCCAGTACATTCTGCCTTAGTTTGAACACAAACAATTACTTTATAGGGGGATGAGTGTGATTACAAGCTGCCCTGTGAGACTCAACAAGCAATTACAAATCAGTAAATAATAATTACTATGGCAGCTCGGACGAGAAGCTGTCTGCAGTAGAGGCGAAGAGCTCACTGGAAACAGATTCTAACATCAAAATACACACAGCAAACATTTTCATTAGCAGCATGAAGAAATGTGCTTCCTCGCCGTCTCTCTGTACACACACATCTACAGAAGTCCATGCACACTGACTGTGTGTGTACAGAGTAGATTATTATTAAGTGACTTCTGAGCCTTCCTGAAACACCACAGATGTCTTTGTTTCTGGGGAGCAAACTGTACATCGTATCTGCACATTTCAGTTTAATTCCATTACATGTATACTGTTGTGGGATCATTATGCACAAATGTACTTATTTACATTCTTGGAGTACCTCTTCCAGACTGTCTAACATTACTTTGCTTTGGAAGATGATGATGGATGAGGTGTTCTATTGCATTCTGTAACAGTGTTAGTCATGGATTACCAGGTTAAAGGTGCTCACTGTGTCAGCTCACAGCATCGCAATCCATGGGACAAGCTATAGATTACACATAGGCCATAGTCAGTGGGCAATTGAATGGAAAATACCAGTAAATCACACACTACAGTCGTTAATGTCAAGGGTTAGATGCTGAAACCTCCGGGGGTTAAGTTAAAACACTGCTGCAGTTAGATCTGCTGTCCACATACTGAAGACTCCTCTTTTCATACTGTATATTGTCATTTGAACCTGCTTGTTTTTATTGTCTTGTTGCATTCTATCTTCAGCTGAAAATAATCAGAGCATGCTGTTCCCCTATGTTTCACTCTGAGTCACAACTGGTTAAAAAACAATCACAGTTGAGCTGTCATGAGAAAACCAGCCTTGTTTAATTCATCTTTTTTCCAATTCTGTCATAATACTGAGCCCATTTGAGTTGCATGTTTTTCCTGATGACAAATGGAGTTTGTTGTTGTTGACGGGTTTAGGATTTAGATCACTTGACGTCTTGACGGGTCATCTGAGGGATTTAAAAATGAAAAGGCCAGGAAATGATCTGGCTCACTTTACACTTCCAGTTCATGAATCTTTCCTCATAAAATATCTACTGAAGACAATTCTTGTATCTTGATGAATGTCTCCTCCAATTTCTGTCTGCAACCTTCAAACGGAGGCGCCCAGAAGCCATTTCAAGGCGCCCAAAGTAGTTTAACTAACTGGCAAACAGATTTGCATCAATGTGAAAAGATTATTAGACTATACATTGCTCATATATCATCATATATTCTTCAATAAGTCACCACCACCAGGATGATGCAGTATATCCCAGGTATATGGATCAGGTGACAGTATGCCACCACCACCTTGAGGAAACATTCTGCTAACAGACAGCTAACATATTATCACACGTGTTAAGCTGAAAGGCAGAAGCTTGTGTCTGGTTATGGATGTGTGCAGGTTATAAAACATATTAGAGAAGGAAAGTGGGTCCATATGCATTGAACAGACCTTACATTGGAAAGGGCAATGTTTTGAATGCAACTGAATGGTAGAAAATGGCCAAAAGGTCAGTAGAAAGGGAATCCAACAGTAAGTTGATGGGCTGTAAAAAATGTATTTCAGAAAAAACCCAGAAAAGCAGAGGCTCAAAGGGTAAAAAAGCTCAACTGAGCTTAGATTAGAAATTCTGACAAAATCCATTATTAATACATGAAGAAAGAAGGAGGGAGAGGAAGCAGAAACTTTGGATAGGCCTGTAATGATAATACAGTTTGAAGTGTGGTGTATACGTATGTGTATGTCCGTGTGTGTATTTTTATATGTAATGACAAGGAGAGTCCTAATACTGCATCAGCACTAAGTCAGGCTGAAATTGCATGTCAAGCAAGGTGCACAACACCTAAAGCAGGCACGATTCAAATCCACAATAAAGCACACAGGCACCATCTATGCTGCACTACATTCATGCACACACACTTAGTTCACTATGAATCACCAGTTATTCTATCCAGATGATCTAACCATCTTCCCTCTCTACCTCTAACCTTTCTTTCACTTCATCCCCCACTTTCTCTTTTTCCCTCCCATTGTTCTGGCATGAAACACGAGCAGGCAGGTGTATAGCACTGCCACGTGCAGCCTAACTAATGTTATATGCTTCTCTGTGAGACCACGCTGTGTTCACTTTTACTCATCCACAGGAGGAGGAGGAGGAAGTGGGGAGAGCTGCAGAGGAGGGGGGGAGGAAGCATAGCAATGATGACAATGAGGAGGAGGACATGACGAAAAACACGATGTAAAGAAAGAGGAGGCGGAGGAGGAGAGAAAATGTTGTGCAAGACATTTTTATCTAGGTCATCTATGTCTTCATCCACACTGGCCTCCTCCACTTGCTGCCTCTGCCCCCTTCTTCTTTCAACCCCCCATCTCCCCTTATTGTTCATCCACTAGCCTGTACAGCCCACTGGCTTTTCCAGTCTACTTCTGCTGGCTTGGATGCTAATGGCTTGCCATGAAAGTTTAAATACCTTGAATGGCTCAATAATTTAATAATTACCTCTTAGCAGATGGACAGCAGGAGTGTCTCCTCTGCCCATCCTCTTCGGTTTCTCTTTGGAAAACTAATCATCAGGTCAGAAAGATGGTGGGAGTTTATTAAAAATCGAAATTTAGGCAAATCAAATACACATGTGAAATGCCAGCATGTGTGTACTGGAGTCTATTTACAGTATTTGGACTGTGCACCATCTGCATGAGGTGATCCAGGCCTCACTGTCCTTCGGGAGAAGAATTAGGAAGTGCATGGATGTGTGTGTGTGTGTGTGTGTGTTTGTTTTTTTTGCACTCTGTAGGCTTTTCACGCATTTAGTCTGTCCACTTTTCCTACTTGTAATGCAATTTGCTTATCTGCAATTCCTGTTCACATTTAAAAACAATGTATGTTTAAGCAGCTATATAACACAATAAGTGCATATTATAATTGTAATGCAGTCCCCATAGCAGGTGTGAGAAGTCAGATGCTTCGGGAACACTCCTGCAGTGTATTCTTCACGTCACGTCTTTGCTCTGCTTCCCTCCATTAGCTCTATTTTTTATCTTATTCACTTGTGATTCACTTGGGGACCTAAATAACAAAGCAAGCAAAAATGGGCAGGGGAGGAGGAAGAAAAGCAAGAGTAGCAAGGTTTTACACAACATCTGCTCCAGAGAAGAGTGCTTTCAGTGAAAAGCAGAAAGGGCTTGCATGTGTATTTTAAGAATATACCTCAAACACAGAAGTGACTTTCAGCCTTTACACACTGTTGTGTTATTCTCAAAGACAAGCAAGAACATTATACACCACAACTAATGGTTTTAAAAGTGGGTGAAACTCCAATTGTTCAACCAGCATTAAAGAGAAACCGTCATAATGGAGCAGTGACAATTGGATCTCAGTGTGCGATCTGATGAAATAGGTGCTAGAGCATAGCCCAAACTGCATCGGATGTGACTTTCAGCAGCCTAAGTGTTATGGATTTCAGGAGGGAGGGAGAGCTCGAGAGACTAGTGAGTGACTATGTATTTCAGAGATAAGTATAAATGGGACAAGGGGATGGTGTGAGTCACGCTTCACAAATCTCTAAGCTGAGCAAGAGTAGACCCGGGTATGTGCTCCCTCTCCCCCTCTCCCTCTCCATCTTTTCCTCTATGGGGTGTGAAGGCCCGAGGGTTCCAGTCTTAATTACTGATGAGAGATGCAAAGCCTGAACACCTGGCCTTAACTCTCAGCGAGATTCACTCTGGGATCATTTCTCACCCGATGGTATTGCATGACTACCACTCAGCCCTCAAATAAAGTCTAGTGCATGCAGTGTAGCGTGCTCGCATGTGTGTTTGTGTGCATTTGGGTGTGTTGTAAGCCTCATGCTTGTCAGTTGGTAAAGCTCATCTCTCTGCTTCAGCAACAATATTTCCACAGCCTGACTGGAGGGGCATTTCAGCAACAACTAGCTGACACATGATAGAGCCACATTAACCATACAGCACACTGTATACTGTACTCTGGCTATATCCGCTGCAGTGAAGGCAATAATTTCCTACATTCTCCATTTCCAGACAGTGACCCATCAATACATGCACATATTTACTTAACTACACAGTAAATGTTCTGTAATTTTTGCTGGAAGTTCATCTATTTCACTTTTCAAGTATTTGCCTTGTCTCATAGGGCCAATGCACATGGGTCAGAAGTTTATACAGGGTAACACTGTAAATGGGGTGCCTATTAAAAGAAAATTTAACTCTTAGGCAGCGTACACATATAAAACATAGTCATGGTCTGGTAGCCAGGACCTGCCAATCTGGGTATCTAATTGGATAAAATAGTTGCTTTTCTTTAGCAGTGACGCACGTTGCTGCAGGGAAATAGGACAGTCAAATCAACAGATCACGAATAAGACTTATGAGACATACCAGTGCTCATATATTTTATTTAGAAGTGGATGATGTCCTTTGTTAAAGCAAATTGCTGTAAATTTGTGTAATGGAACATTTTATGTCAATGAGCAAAAACATCAACAACCACCCAAAGCAAATACCCACGTTGCCTCGCTAATATCCTGTCTTTCAGTTTGATGGCGAAAGTGTTTTCCAGAGAAATCAAAGCAAAACCTTGGAAATTTCTCCGATTACGCCGCTGAAGATTTAGCTAATAAGATCCCAGAAGGAGCCAGTCAGAGAAGGTTGATTTTGTCTGGACACGTCTTCACTCCTGTGATGTCTGCTGAGCTGGCACTTTCATGTCTGACCCCCTCCTTCTCCCCTTCTTCTCCTCCTTCACTCTCTCCGTCTCTCTCCCTCTCAACACAATGCCAAACTGCAGAGGCACCAGATTTTCAACGTCTGCCTTGTGTCAAACTCCTCTCCAATTAGTGTTGTTTTTTGACAACTTCAGCTCTATCCATCTCAATATGTTCTCCACCACCAGCCTCCACCGCCTTGTTCTTTCACTGTATCTTTCCTCTGTTCCATTTTGCTTCTCTGCTGGAATCCTTCTCTCCCATCGTCCTCTCATCTTTCTTTTTTCATCTTGCTCTTGCCTCCCTTCTCCTCTTTCTCTTATCTGTCTTACCTTCTGATAACCCTCTTCTCCTTTCCTCCCTGCTCTCACTTCCTATTCTACCTCTCTGTCTCGCTCTCGTTCTCTCTATTGCCATCCATCTCATATCATGCTAGCTTGGCTTATTGTGCTGCGTGCCGCCTATTGAATAGTTATCAGAGTGTGTCTCCTCAGCTGCGGGTATGAATGCTGAACATAGTTATGCAGGCTTGGGAAGTGTGTGTGTGTGTGTGTGTGGGGTGGGGAGGTTGAGTTGGAGGGGGACAGTGCTGCCCGCTCTGGGAGATGGATGGAGGAAATCAGGGGCTTGACTGACAAGGGAAATGGTAATAAATGACTCCCATGCCAGCTGATGAATGAACACACAGGGCTAGGAATAGATCCAATCACAGCAGATAAACACTGACATGACACGCAGCTTGTGTGTCCTCCCCTAATGTGACCCACTTTTCTGTTGTTCTTCTTACTCCATTATGCATTCGCCTTTTGTTGAGGTCACTATTGTACACAAATCCTGCATGCATGGATGTGAATTTGTAGGTGCATGTACCTGTTTGTAATGTTCACAGCAGTATAGCTGTGATGGATGGAGTCCTGTGCTGCTCCACTGGGGCCATTAGTCAGTCAGAGAGCACGGGGCTGGCCACCTGGGTATGATGCACCACGCTAGAGGTTGAAGGCCGGGACAGACACTGTATGTGTGTATGTGTGTTTATGGTGTTTATGTGTTCCTGTATACACTTGTCTTAGTATGTAACCTAGTGTTCATTCAAAGGATCAGTTTTTTAGATCTCTTAGCATGTGACAGCACGTGTGTGTGTGTGTGTGTGTGTGTGTGTGTGTGTGCTCTTTGTTATGATGTGGCCTGACTTTCATCCTCCCTCTGCGACCATGTACAATCATGGGTGTCAAACTTACTTTCATCCCGGGCCACATCAGCAATATGGTTGCCCTCAAATGTAAGACAATATAAATGTTACAACTTGTTATCATATTGCTCTACATTCGGTTTATTATTGGTTTTAAGAATAACTTCATAATTAATAACTAGCTCTGAAAGCAAAAGTCTGGGAAGAATAATGACAACAGACATCCAAGTGCACAACAATTTGTACATATGTGTACAATGTATTTAAAAAAGACTAAATATAGGTAAGTCAAAGTAACAGTATGGTTTGTTTCAGTGTTATAGCCCACAATGAAATAGCCTGTTCTGGGTCAGGTTACTCTGACATGATGTGGACGTGCGGTGAGAGAGTGATGCTGCCTGTGAGAACACGTTTATATCACAGACTATTCTAAACCATGGATCAGTCACATACATTCAGCATGCATTGCTTGAAAAATGCACCTTGAGAAAAACGTTAACAACAACGAGATGCATTGTCGGACATGCAGTTTTAGGACCCCGTGCTTCCCGTAACACAGTGTAGATCTGTATTGCACAAATGATATTCTTTGCATGCTCTCGCGGGCCACATAAAATGAGGCGCTGTGTCGGATTCGGCCTGGGGGCCTTGACTCTGACACATCCATCAAGCAGCCATGCTTCAGTTGGGATGAAAGGTGCATCACACAGCCGACAGAACATTGATCAGAGTTCAGGTTAGAATTTAAATTTGTAACAATATGTGTTTCTAAATGTACTAAACCTAAACGTTTTGGAAAAGCAAACAAAATGCTGGTTGCAAAAGTTCTGCTTCCTCTCTCCTGCGTTCCACTAACTTTCTGTAACTCAGTGGGCTTTCTATACAGGATTGCTTTCAGCCATCTTTCTGAAAAGCTAACTTAAAGGGATATCTACTGCTGTACTGGATGGTAGAATATGATTATTTCTTCAGCATACAACAACTTCATCTCCCAGTAGGCTCTGACAGAATGCCAATGGCTAAGACGTGTTGTTTGACACTAACAAAATAGTTGTTTTATCTTGATATTAAGCTTTTACAGATAGCCGAAGGCCATGAAGAAGAAAGGCAACATAAAGCGACATTCTCAAGGGGATGTGTAATGTAACATGTAATAAAATAAGAATATATTTTTTTTATAAACCACAGATGTTCACAGAGGACAATCATACATTTTTAAGACCTTGTGATTGTGATCTGGCTGACAAACCCTGCTTGATTCTTTATGCCTTCGGTGTCATGTCACCTTACCTGATGTGGAGCTACATATACAGTTTGTTTCAAGACAACTCAATCACTCATAAGTTTGTTCAGTGAGTATTAGTGAGCATGTAAAATGGTTTCAGACACTGCAGCTGATATAACAAGGTAGCGACGGCTACTGTAGAAGCACCACTGTTATCAGTAAACTACCAAAATACCTCACAGTAAGCCCAACCTGACCTCATGCCTGTCTTCTTTCTTCAAATACATGCTCACTTCTCCCACCAATGCCTGCTAGCTGACCAGCCAGCAGCCTTTACCTCAGCACCCCGCTGGCTGCACACACGGCCTGCATGGACCAATCGCACCCACTCAACATCAGCTAGCCAGAGTTTCCTGCACGGCTCTGCTCACATTCTCTCACGCATGTGCACTCCAGACTGCAGGACTTCATAAGTGGCTGGAAAAATAAACATACATCCATACACAGCCAATCAGATGAACAAAGGGAGGCTGGCAGGAAAAGACATGCACTGTCAGCTTGGTTTCCTACTTGAGTAATTGCCTTTCATCGATGGCGGACATCGCACTAACAAGCTTCTGCACTGAAAAGGCATCGCTACAGTGTCACCTCAGGCTTGAACTTGGGCTTTTTCTTTATCAAAGCACTCCACCCACAGTTGCCAACATGTGGACGGACTGGCAAACTAAATAAACAGAAGTTATATATATTCGCTTTAACAGTTATGTAAAACCTATTTTAGTAGGAACTAAATTAATTTTTATTTCCAAAGCAAGGACATTAATAACATCTGTGATCTATTTGTCATTTGTCAGAGATGAACTTGTCATGATATCGTTAAACATGCATAAACAGTACAAATAACTGTAATGTATGTAATAGTACTATGTTAACATATTAATCTATGTGAATATCTCCAGATGTCTCTGAAGACTTGGACTTATTAAAACACCTCTCTGGTTGTATAATCATTGTTCATTATAATACTATTCCATTTTAAATTAGACTATTTTTATAAATAGGACACTTGAGCAGACTAGTCAGATCATTACTCTGGACTGTTAGACATCCACTGTGTGAAATATTGTTGTGTTTTTTCATTCCAACCAAGTCACACAGGGGCCAAGTGATAATGACGTGTTTTTATATGATAATGGCTTGAAATTGTTATTTCAGTTCTGCAAGGCAAGCCACACACACACAAATCAAATCTTGTTTCCATGTTGGCCTTTACAATAAATGGTGCCACATAACTTGTATATTCACTTTGTCTTTCAACTGCGTTCACTCATTTTTATCAGAAATGTGTCTGTATCATTCACCTGCATTCCTACACGAGACTCACCTGCAGCTCTTTGATTGGCTTGCTCTGTCTGCTTGAGAAGCAGTGAGGTATTTTTGATATTGTTTTATTTATTTACGTCACTTCTGAGCATGTTAAACTACCTTTCCCGCCTAGAGGTTTTGATTTGCCTTCCTTTATGGCTTTGCATCCCTACTAAACTGCAAATCAGATTACTGCGTGTCCCGAATCTTAAAGCCTTAAATATGTATGACCCGTCTTAATGAGGTAGTAGAGCTTGGAGCAATTTTCTTCTAATACCAATATATCTCCTCTTACACGTCCTAACAAATTGCAAAGCATAGATTACCTCTGTCAAAGACACATGCTCACACACAGACACATGAAGGTGGACTAACATTAAAACTGCTGCCATAGTCTCCAAACAAACACACACAAACACAGCCTTCAACTCCCCAGGATGTAGGATCTCTCCCAACTCTCTCTGGACTGCGGTGGTGAGAAACGGTCATGCAACAATGAGCCAGTGAAAAACACCAACACAGAGGAAGAGGAACTGAGGAAGAGAAGGAGAGAGCGTCGAAGAGAAAACGAGAGACATGCAGCTAAGCTGCTTTAAGACAATGTGGAGGGGGAGGCTCATCTGAAGCCCAAATGGCTGCTCGTACCCCGAATCCCTGCTCCACTTAACCCCTCCCCCACACACACACACACACAGATACTCACACAAACATATGCATGTGACAACACACATGACACCCATCCACCTACACATACTCTCTTATCACTGCTGCACATGAGTAACCCAGATGTGCTTCCCACGGATATCTCCTCTCTACAGTCAGAATAAAGACGAGGAAGCAGAGCAGAGCACAGTGAGGGAGAAAATGAGAAGAGGACTGTACTTTACTGAGAGAGGGAGGGAGCAGAATACACAGAACACAAGCAAAGAAGACAGAATAGACAAAGAAGACAAGTGAGACCGCAGCGATGTCCCAACAGTGCAAAGGAAGGATAAAACAGAAGGGGAGCGCTTGATGATCCAGACTAACAGATGACAGAGGGCACAGAGAGCAGTTCAATACTTGATGTTTGGGAATCCCCTTCCTGCTCTTTGGGTCCGACTTGTTGGTGTCTTAGCCTCAAAGGCTGGTAAATAAAACCCAGTGTGACATGTTGGTTAGTCATGGTACTCAGTAAAGTGTTACAGTGAGGTCCTTATGTTATAGTTATGTTGGTAATCATTCATTCATTGTGTAGGTGATGCTGGAAGCTTGGTGGTGTTCTGGTGGCTTTGGATGTGGCTAGTTTTGTTCATGGCGAAATGGATAGAAAGACAAAAGATGTGTTGAGTGAGAGCAGAGCTAGTATATCAGATTGGATGGTGTGACACAGCTAACATCGTGGATTCAGCCATTTTGGACTTTGGTTCTCTCTGTTCCTTCAAAGGTTAAAGAATCCATGAAAAAAACAGGACAACACGTTCTTTGCTCTCATGGGCAAAGCAAGTGATTCTGGACAACATTTAGCTGTTACAGATGCTGGTGTGATCACATCCTTATTGGATGAAGCATCAGTATCAACATCATACCGTTGTTCAGTGGAGAGACTGGTTCAGGACATATTGCTGTGGTGCTGGTGCTTGAAGGTGGGAAAGGCAGCTAACCTCTGCCTTAAGAGGTGGAATATACGTTCAGGTATCTCCAAAGTAGTCTTACTCTTAGCTTGTCAGGTCAGAAAGGGTACAGTCGGTTATAATGAAACCAGATTTCATTTAAATAACGTTGTAACGTTGTAATCAAGCCCTAAGCATACTGCAATTTATGCCAACTTTACTCTCCTATGAAAAGTAAACAGAAGCAAAGCACAAATGACAAACTAGCCATCAGCGCTGTATGCTTGACTGCATATTGTGCAGCAGGTGTTGGTTTATCTGAGCCTCTAGTTCTGCTCAGAGTTCTGCAGCTCTCTGGTCGGGGAACTCAGCTGGGGAGGCACTGATGGACAGCCTGAGGCAGGCAGCCAGATGCTCCCCCTGCAGGTGACTTAGTTTTCATCTCCCACTAAGTAGATCATTCTGAACTGCAACTGGCTGGAGAACGGAGGTGAATTTGAGGAGAGGATGTTGGTATGCACTCCCTTTGGTGTGCAGTAGTGGCCTGCGATTATGCACTGTTGGATATTACTTGTCCTTTTCAGAACTCAGATCAGTTACTTTGGTAAAGTATTTAAATGTTGATGAAAAACAACTCCTTATCCATTTGAGGCAGAAGAACATCACAAGCTGCTGCCAAAGCCACAGCACTGACATATCATCTTAGCAAACTAGACTAAACATCCAGCTAACTTGGAACAACATTATCATTAGTGGAACTTTATTATCTGAAAAATGCAATTTGGACTTTTGGACGGTGTAAAGTAATGTTATGAACATTGTATTATCGGGTTTTGGTTGTTACTAATGCAGTGATTTAAAAACAGCATTTTAAACTTGTGTCTATCCTTAATACTCGTACGAATAAGGTAATAAACCTTTGACCAATGCATCTAGAGTGAAGAGAAACATTTAAACAACACTTTAACATTCATGGTTTATAAAATCCTTCAGATTGCTGCTGGCTTTGACACCATCTTCAAAGTGATCTGCTGGTGAGTTTTGACTCTGTGGCTCTTCCTGATGCTCAGCTAACACAGCTGTGTGCGCTTGGCTGTGTGGCAGCAAAACTACCACACGGTGGGCAACTGACGCGACTCACTGGATCGCGTTCACTTCCAGTGCACACAATGTGTGTGTACACATTGTGTTTGTGTGTGTTTAGGTGCATATGTCTGTGCTGTGTACCCATATTAATATTGCATTCGCATCCTGCTCCAAAAAAAAACCTCTAGTGTGCAAAGAGGATTCGCTTGAGAGCACCGCTCTCAAAACAGATTCACTTTTAATTCATTTAATTTAGGCCTGCACCATGTGTTATGCAGAGGCCGCCATTTGATATGCAGCCTGTGCTTGGATGACTTTAATTACTTAGCCGTCAAACAAAGTTATGCAGCATATGCACTTTCAGAAATATTGGTTTGGTACTTACATGGGATGCTTATCAATGTGGAAGGGGGAGTGTATGTATGAGTGTGTTTCTGCCTGCATATTTATAAGACAATAACTGATGATCAAACAGTATTTGATTGAGACATGTCTGCAATGCAGATTCAGTACATCACAGATATGCTGCCAGATACTGTCTGAATGGATGAAAGACATTAATAATATAATGGACCACACCAGGGGTTGTGCAGATCTGACTAGCTACACTGTATCCACTCTGATGTCTATCGTTTAGTTTTGGTTTGTTTCATGTATGCACATCAGAAAACATACATTTGGATTTCCTTTTTCACAAGCAAGAAGCTTTCGATTGTAATTTTGAGTGTTTCTCCCCGGGGCAGCGTTAGCATTTTCCCCCCAATGTAATTGACATTGATATATGCACTGATATTCATTACAACTCACATATTGTTAACATCACAGCTTATCATCTTACAAACCATTGTAAGAAAACATTGTAAAACATTGGTGCCAACATGCTATTTAATGCATGGTGTTTATTTTCTAGAGCTTACTGACATATTTTCTGATTTGATGATGAACAATGGTAACCAGCAGCTGCCTTAAAATTAAATCCAAACATTTAAGTTCAGTTAAACTTCATGTATGCATGTCTTCAATGTTTTATCTAAACAGCTCCATTTTACAAACACACTGTTTATTTAAAGCATGCTATATATATATATTAACTGGAAGCAAAGGGAAATACACCATAAATGTAACGGATCAAAATAGTTGAATTATGATAAATAGAGAAAAATAAACCACACACATGAACAGACTTCTCAACCCACATGCTCAAAACAAAAAGCACGCACGCATGCACACACACACACACACACACACACACACACACGCTAAGAAACCGATTTCGATATGAGATATATGTAACTGCAGGCCATTACTCCCACAGAGGCAAGAGGCAGCTTGACTGGGAGCTAATGGATAGAACCATTACGGCCAAGAAGAACCAATGTTTCACCATTAGATAAGGAATCAATTATATGTGTATATGTTGCTTTCTGCCTCTGCCTCCCTTAAACTTGCCCTCCAGCTCCCACCTCCAGCTTTTATTAGAAACACAGCTGAGAGGCAAAGTCCAACCGTCATGCTCGGATAGGTCAGAAACTTCTTTTAGGATCATCTTTATCCCCCTACACATTTCAAACACAGAGCTCTTGTGCTTTGAGATTTAATACATCACTAAAATGGTAGTATCAGTGAAAAGGCGTAACATGAAGTAGGTTAACAAATGCAACATGACATCCTGTGCTATGGTGATTTGTGAGAACTGTTTTAATATATTTAATAGAGCCTCAAAATCCAGAGTGCCAGATGGTGAATTCCCAACGAGACAGGATGCTGTTATGACATGAATTGAAATGAAGAGGAAAGAGATAGGGAGAGAGAAAAAGGGATATGTGTCTCTCATCTGTGTCTCTCTTCATTCCACTTTGTCCCTACTATGTTACTCCCAGAGATGGAGTCCCCTGCACAGGAAGGCAACAAAACAACATCAAAACAACAACAAAGCAACAGCAAAAATACATCTAAAAAGGAGTGTGTGTGTGAAGGTCTGAGGCCTGAACTGCACAAACATCATCCTCTTTTCTGACTGCAGAGGAGATGCTTGCAAACGGCAAGGAAGCGTGAGTTAACGAGAGCAAATACCTACAAATGTCGCCCCTGCAGCTGTCAATCCAAGGACGTCTGCTTTTACAGCTGAGGTCGCTGGGATGGAGAGGGATTGAAAAGTGCTCACATGTCCGGCAGTTGCTACTGTAATCCTGGCAGAGACACCTGAGTCCTACGTTTAAATTTGTATCCGTGGAAACAGCATCTGGCTTGGTTGTTTTGTGTTTTTCGTGCTCCCACACCTAAGAGAAGCCATTGTAAGTAAAAGTAATAAATTATATGTTGTAAATTCTCAAATAAAACTTTTTTTCAATTTCAGTTTTCAAAAAAAAAAGCTGTTCTGCTTTTCAGTTCTGTCCGTCAATGGTAATGATGACTCAATGCTTCATGCAGCTATTACTCTCAGGTAAATCAGCCATTTGAGAATGTGTTAATATATGTTCACATAATTAATATCAACATGTGTGTTAATGTTTCATCTCTTTATGCACAAACAGACTAGAGATATTTCATGATCTGTAACAGCACAAGGTCAGTGCAAAGTAGTGCAGAGAGGTGGAAGTGATTTCCACAGGGCCAGGTTGCGTGCACGGCTACCTGGTCACATGCAAACATTTGCATGCACAAACACACAAATATGAACTCTCTCGGTGGTTCACTTCGAGCTGAGAAACTGTCTTTTTTTAATCTTTGTTCACCGCGATGTTCCCTGCACACAGATGCAATAAAAAATGAAATAAAAAGAGATCATATTAAAGTTTGCACTGGGTTCCTGAAAGGACACAGGCAACAGTGTTTTCTCTGATAAATGTCTTATTTAACAATCTCCCTGGACGTCCTAATTGTGGTGTAGGCTCGTGTTTCAGTGCACTGAACTGGAAAACCTTGGCATCTGTGCTGCTCCCTTTACTCCTCCTCTCTCCCCTCCTCTCCTTTTTCCCTTTTTCTCTTGTTTCCAAATTCCCTCCACTCATCTCCCCCATGACATCTTTTTTTTTTTACCACTTAGCGTACAAAGAATTATCCCGATTATGTCATAGATCTGGTGAGAAACATAATATCAGTCTTCCAACTGGAACCCTGAGTATTAAACAGTTCAGAAAAGCAGAGCATCTGCTGTGTGAATAATTTACAGTGCTGGTTTGACGCCAGGTTTATTCAAAAAAATAAAAAAATAACAGCAGAATTTAGCACCGCTGACTTTGAATGGAGAAATATACCTATGAAATCCAGTGTTGTGGTAGAAAAAAGGTTTCAGGTATATTTTATTTACTTCAAAACACTTACATATATATATATATATTGGGTCCCATGCACCCATTGTAGGAGCCCAGCCAAGAGACATTTTTATGAGCACTAAATGGCGTCCAGCGCATTCACCCCTGTGAATAAGAGGCGCTAGTCTTGTCTCTGTGAAACACACCATTACTCCTCCATTGTTTGCCAAAGCACTCATATCATTTACACCAAGTCTTTCTTCCTCCAGCCTGTTCAACACAAGGTCATGTCCAACAGAAATGGCCCTTTAGAATCACTCTGCACTAACCAATAGGAACGATCCTCATCCATTACTAACCTATTATATGTGTTTGTGGGGGCAATATGGTATTGATTAATCTGGTATATTAAAGTGGGGCACTCATGCAGTTGTTTTAGGCTATACCAGTGGACCAAGAAATTAGAAGAAGCATAATTAGCGTTTTCTGTAAAGTGTATTTTGTACTAAAAACAGCAGGACATCCTACACTGAACACACTACATGTGGCTTTATGAACATGTAATGTCACTTAGAACATGGCCTTACCCTTAAACCAAGTCCCTAAAGAATGCAAAGTGTAGCATATGTGTTGGTCACTGCACAGTGAGGTGCTTTGCATCATGGGATTCTTTGTTGTTTCAAGCAACAAAGATCTAGCTTTGTTGTTCTGCAGTGGTTCACCAATTTAAAAATGTGAAGTTAACCATATTTTCTCCTAAAAATAATACAGTTCATTGAGCTGAGTGGGGGCCTCTTGGTGAGGGTGCAGTGGAGAGGACTTGGCCTGTGTCAGATCCTGAAGAGGGGTCCTCCAGAAAACAATAAGAGGCTCCTCTCTCCTCTTCCTCTCTGACTTATCTCGGTCTCCACAGACCTGTCATTTATGCCACGCTCCACCAGATAGCAGGGCAATTATTTCCAGACAATGTTTGGTGATAAACATAACAATGGCTTTCCAAAATGTAGCAATTTTTTTGCCCAGTAATAGTGATTGTGTTGTTGTTGCTGTTAATGCTGATTCTGACAAGTGTCAGAATTTTGGAAATGTTGTTTAGTTGAGTCATTTTGGATTTCTGTGCAGCATGCCTCAGAAAACAAGGTGATCAAACCAGATCTGTGTTACACTCGCGTCCCAAATCTACCCCTCTCTGCTTTACACTTTAACTGATGGTTGAGGTTTATACACACAGACACAGACATGCACATGTCTGCACACAGAGTGCTGGCTGTAGCAGCAAGAATAAAGGTTATATTTGACAGGCATTGCCCCTCAGCATGGCGCTCTCTGCAAACACGTGTCACCTCCTTTGCAGAGCCACTCAGAGAAACACTGTGGAGAAATTAGACTGTAAATTGGAAAAGAAATAGGCAGTATATGTTCAATACAGAGCCTGTGGTCTCCCGGGGTCCATCATAGACAGCAGGCGCAACCAAATGAACACTCAACAACCAGCGAGCGTTAAAGCTTTCATTTTGTATGTTCTCTCTTTCTCTCTCTCTCTCTCTCTCTCTCTCATATTTAAGGGGCTTCATCTCTGGAGACGTTTATGCATCTCACGTATACTAATTTAAGCGGTATGTAGAGTCACTGATTTGGGAGGTAAACAAACCTTGCAGGACTGTTGGCTGCGTTCTGTTCTCCACCAACCAGTAAAACTGTGGAAACGACCAACTAGGAAGCTCATTATGGACCATAAGATCACCCCAACTGGGCCATTGTAACTCTCCACTCACTTAGGGCTGTGTATAACTCTGCGGTTGAACTTGAGAGGTTGATAGGGTTTTACAATAGCGCATACAATATGCATAAGGGACCGCATAATGCACAACACAGATGGTCAGATAAGGTCAAAGAGAGATAAGGGCCTGCTTGTTGGAATTTGTGGTTTTATTACGTGCCAATTAAGGAGGAATTTATAAAATATAAATGGAGCATCAGACTAGAATAGATCCCATCAACGTGCAGTGGTTGTGATAGTTTGCCCTCTATAGGCAGTAAGTGTTTGAAGGAGCGCTCCGAACCTCTCCAGCTGAAAAGACAACTTTCAACAAGACATCATTTAGTTTGTTTGTCATCAGTCGGATGAAATGAGGGTTTACTTCGCAGCACGGTTGGGACAGGTGATCTGGTGGTTGCATAGCAACAATAAAAACAAAAATGCAGCAAGCTGTTTTTCTTTTAAATGGATTAAAAAGCTTTAAAAATATATATATGTTTCAACCTGCAAAAAGCACTGTGTCTGATCAAGGCCTTATATGGTTCCCTCCAGTAAACACACTCCGTAACTGTCGCCAGTGAAGGAAGATATTTCTTTATTGTATTTTAGTAAACTGCACAACAAATCACATGCAGTTTTTAGTTACTTTCTATTTGAGTTACAATTCTTGACAATAGTTACTTCAGAAGAAACTAAACAAAGGTTCCTGTGTGCTCATCTATCACCCACCGCTCCAGTTATTTTTTCTTTCAAAGAGAATCTGAGGAATGTAAAAGTATACATCCATTTAAAATATGACACTTGTATCATGCATGTCAGCATATTCCAGAGGAGGACTGGCTCCTGCAATTACATTTTCAGCTGTGGAATGGTAATATGCCAGACATGCACCATCAGTGTAGTTATTGCTTCTCTGAAGAAGCCATTAACTCCTCAGCACTGATAGCTGCAGTTGTAATGTTATACTGTATTAATGTATCCTTTATTTGTATTAATTCTGTAATTCTTATTCTAATTCACACATTCTGCCCTGATGGCCTGCACCTGATCCAAAGACTCTTATCTGTCTTTATCTTGTGGATAAAGCCTCATTAGCCTTCACTGCTGAGTGAGTTTGATATGCTGGTCCTTCGCCCACTGCACCATCATCCTCACTGAGCGGCTACAAATGCGAGCAGGTGTTGTGTTGATGTTCCAGTTGGCAGCAGGAAGATTTGTTGACCATTAGAGAATTCCATTTGCACATGCATGGTCTTTCTTTCAGATATGGCGATGCAATCTTCATTGTTGCCCCTCTTTAATGTATTTTATATATATATATATATATATACACTACCGTTCAAAAGTTTGGGGTCACATTGAAATGTCCTTATTTTTGAAGGAAAAGCACTGTACTTTTCAATGAAGATGACTTTAAACTAG
>JAVQJL010075852.1:0-31196 GCA_036024295.1 Nannoperca obscura | reverse complement strand
CCCCCCCCCCCCCCCCCCCCCCCCCCCCCCCCCCCCCCCCCCCCCCCCCCCCCCCCCCCGGTGGCACGTGGCTCCTCACCCTCACTTCATCCTAGCCCTCCACCCCTGTATGCTGCCTCATCCCACCTGGTCCCCTCTCATCAGTGGCTACAAACAGGAAATTAACAGCGTACTGTAGTACTCGCAAGTTAAAAGCACTGAACCGTTGTGCACTTAAGAGAGACATCTGACAAGAGTTCAGGACATAGACCCCCAACTGGGCTTCCCCAGGCCTCATCCACATTACTCCATGCTGTTCGCAGCACACCACAATGTTCAGAGCAGGCCATTCCCAGGATTGATCCTGAGCAGGGGGTCAGAGCAGGGGTTAGCTGCAGTGTCTGAGGGTAAATAGGGGTGGGCATGACATGCAAAAGGCAGTTAAAGCTGAGGAAGGAAAAAAAAGAAAAGAAGCCAGAGTATGTAACAGTGAATCTCTTTAGATTCAGATGGGGTGAAGGAGGGGCTCGTGGCAGCTTGGGGCCAATACAAGCAGGTGAGCAGTTGTAAACTCAAGGTATCAGGTAAGGGCTGGTTGCTACCAAACATTCAAAGCAGGAAGCATTAGGCTTTTGCTGCGGCAGGGGGAGAGGAAAAGGTGTTATCAAAATCTCGAGACTCTCCTAATAATCTGTAAGGTTTCATCAGAGTCCACTGACTGAAAGCGAAGTCACAAGCCAGCTCAGCTGGACCCTCCCCTCTGTGATCCTCAGGAGAATGCGATGGGTATTCCTCGCATCTCTCCATCTTTCTGGTGCTCTCTGCGTTCCTCCGTTGGGGTTCTTGCTGGAGATGAAGCTCTCTGTGTCTTTCAAATGCAGTGAGCGAATGCAGAGTGATTGCAAAGGATGCTGCTTCCATCCTGAGAGAGCAGATGTACACATGTGCAGCGCATAAGCGACTGTGCAGGGCAAAAAGCTTTGCAGTGTCAAGTTTTAAGCACACTCTGATGTCAGTTCATTTTCTCCTTTTTTTTTCTCTCTCCCTCAAGTCTCAAGTGCTTTCCGTGTCTACCTTGTCATGGTACGTGTGTGTATGTGTTGGCATGTTTGAATGTGTGAGCATGCGCGTGTACATGTGGTTTCATTGAGATCTCAGGAAACACTGTTGGTAATAATCAGAGGAATCTGCAGCAGTGTCATGTTAGCCTTAGTTTCAGTGACTCTCTCCTGTGCTATTTACAAGTAGTGTGTGTCCAGCTCCAGATGGCATGCATCTGTCTCAATCTTCTTTGTCTTTCTTCTTTTCCTTGGCTGGCACAGAGCTTTTTGTTGTTCTTGTACAAAGTATTTGTCTTCTCTCAGAGAGAATGGTTTACACATCATAGTTGGGGAGCGGGTAAGACAGAGGTGCCAACGTGCCCAGTGGGTTTCAAGACGAGGGCAAAGAGCGGTCCTTCCTAATTGGAAAAGATGACTGACATGAGCTGACTCGGGGTGTATAGGCACATAGGGGGATGGAGCAAAAATCAATCGTTTTATTGTTTATCAAGGCAAGATCAATAATTTACTTCAGTAAGGGACTGGAGGTAAATAAATCTTGGTACGGCCAGGTTCATAATAGAAATAACTTTAGAATACTGTAATAACTGAAATTGGAAAATCTATCATATTTTCACATTTTCTTTTTGCCCAGTGGACTTTGGTTGGTACCTCTGTTTTAACAACGCCCTTTTCTTCTTTGCCATTTTCTTTCTGCTCCTCTACTCATCTCCATCATCCTTCCCCTTATCCTTCTTGTCTTTCTTCTCCTTCTTCTTCTTCTTTTTCTTCTTGGCCTCCTCTTTCTTTCCGAAGGTGATGAAATCGCTCTTGTCGTCCTCTCCTCCCTGGTTCTGTCTGATGGATATTATGGCGGGGGAGCCTGGGATGATGAAGGCTTCTGGGGGAACCTCGCCAGGTTTCAGGTGCTGTGGGGGTGCACCAGGACCGCCGGGGCCATAGCGAAAGTGCCAGCTGTTGCTGTCTACACCAGCACCCATTGGGGGGGACACCTCTCCACCTTCAGCATCTGGCAGAAACACACAGAGATGGATGATGGGTTATTATTTGTCACCCATTCGCTTCAAACAGATGTGGTTATTAAAATGACCAAACGTTTAAATTTTCTTACAACATCAAATTTGCTGGCATTATATTCCACATGCTCTGAAGAATTCTTCAGAAATTAGCTGCTGCAAATTAAAATAAAAAGGCTCAGTGCACCTGCACAGTAGGCTTGAATATCAGGTAACTTTGACCGCAGGGAAAGTCCACTGATATCCACAGCAGACACCGTAAAAATCTAATCGGTCAATGATGAGCGACCCATGAGGACCAGCCATGACATACTGTAAAAGATGGGAGGTGGTGGAACTTAATGGGAGTTTTCCAAGACACTGCTAAGTGGGCAATGAATCAAAGGCTCCTTCCTGGCCAAAGCTAACATCCGTGGCACTCTTTGATGAATCATTAAACCCTTCATCTTTATGTTAAAGGCTGAGGAAAGTAACTGTAGTATTTTAGTGGAATTTAACTGAGCTGTTTTGCAAGAATCGCAACACTTTATTGTGACTGGATGATGTATTTTATACCCTACATAGAAAGTCCTGTGCGACAGATATGACTTGGGAATTGTAAATTACACGGTTAAAAGGGTGGTAACATGTACATAAACAATTCCTTGTTGAAAATCAAACTAAGAAAAGTGGATACTGAGCAATCACGTCATTGGCAGGTGCACCTGTATTTAGGAGGGCATTGACAACCAACCTGACCATGCATGTTGTGATCACACCCTTATATCGTTGTGTGGGTGTGGCATTATATTAATGTCTATGTGCAGTATATAACTAAACTAAGCACAGTCTGCCAGCCAAAGGACCCCACCACTTGGGTTATTTCCTTACAGCAATGACCTACTTGCCACACTTGCCTCACATATTCCTTTTATGTCTCTGACTTCTTTTCTGAGTTCTTTCCAAAGGGAAGATTAACTGAGCAGGACTCCATCCAACCAGAAGAAACAGTCTCTGGTAGAAGAAGTCTGACCTCACAAAGTACCCAGGGCAGAGAATACCAGCTTCCAATCCTAACTTATTACCAGCCTCAAAATATACCCTCTGTGTTCGGTTTCAGTTATATGCATACTTCATATAACTTAAACAAAATAATATGCTAAATTTAGAGAATGCAAACGTAATGCTGACTAAACTATGAATGTACGGTCGGGTGTAAGCTGATTTTCATCCGCTTACAATGACCTGGGTGATACACGCACAACATGAGTCTCATATGCAGTTAATGTGTTAGATACCTTTTTCAAATATAATGTACTCTAATCACATTCCCTCTTTCATTCTCATCCCTGCTTTTAATTAATCTTCTGCAAACTCTCCCTTCTTGTTTCCCCTTTCATATTTGACCATTTTCAATTACCAGCTCTCAGTGAAGGATTCATGGAGCAAATCCTCGGCAAACATGACGTCTCCTGCTTGGCATACAATCCTAATCAGTCATAAAGGCACGCACTGCTGTAAAGCTCCTCCTTCTGCAGTGAAACTGTCCAAGTCGAAGCAGACAATGGCATTAAATGTATATTTTTTTTGTATGTGTGAACTTTGATTTGCTTATTTTCCCTGTGTTATAACACTGTAAATTGAATAGCTTTGGGTTTTGGACTGTTGGTTGGAAGATGTTACCTTGGGTGCAGTTTTGTAAATCTTCTTACATTTTATAGACATTTTATTAAACTATTAAATTACTAATTGAGAAAATAATGTTCAATAAGGAAAATAATTGTTAGTTACAGTTCTAGTCTGAAATTTAATTTTCAACATCATGTTAAATTCCCTCAGATATGTTCAAAAAGTCAGACTGGGACGATTGCACAAGAATAAAGTAGGTCACATCACTTTTCCCCAAAAAAGCTCTCATGCTGCGACAACACAGCTGCAAGAGCCGCAGAGAGAAGACAGAATTTGACTAAGAGACTGAGAAGATTAGGACAGGACAGGCTAGATCCAGTCACTGCTTCCACCACATGTAGACACTGAGACAGCTAGAGTCACATTCATTTACGAGGCGAGAGTCTTCCCCCAGTGGATAAATCCTCATCTGACTCCCCAAGCAGAAACATGACCCTGATTCTATAATCTCAAAAGGACGGCAGAAACAGAAGAAAAGGAGCACAAAAATACTAAATGAAAAATGCAGAATACTGCAGCGCTAAAGAGACCACTCTCTTGCCTCTGAGAAATTACCTGTCTAACATTAATTTAACTTGATGAGACACCAGTGCCCCCATGCAAACTTACATTCACAGACAAAACAACACCCCGGAGAGTGATGAGTCATGAGCGAAGCAGACAGATGGTAAAGGGTAAGGCAGGTCAAGGCGGCCCTCGTGAAAGGGTCAGTGTCTTTCAAGAGTCACAAATCATGGGACACAATGTAAGTCTGTGTTAAACTGAAATGGTCACATCACAATAGTCTTGCTGCTGTTATTTGGGGGCGGGGGGGTCCTTTTCTACATTATTTACATATGAAATTTTGATGCCACTGCACATCTGTTCCCTCTGTGTAACTCCTTTTATCTGTTTCTTTATAATGTATTTTCTCACATTACTTGTTCTTTGCATCTTCTCTGCATCTCTTCCTTCACCCAGCCCAACAATGATCTCCACACAGTCACTGCTTCAATCTGATTTGGCGATGGCTGTAGAGAAAGACTTCCTCTCTCTTGCACAATCTCCCTCCCTCTGTTTTCCCTGCCACCCTCTCTCTCTCTCACTCAGTTCCCCTGACCTTTCAACTAATCATGCGTGAAAACTCAGCCAGTCGACACCCGTCCCTCCGAGTTATTGACAAAAGCCTTAATCATGCCAATCAATGTTTATGGCAACATTAATGTGATTAGGTATCAAATAGCTTGTCCGTCGATGATAACTGCCAGGCAATTTAGAGACAAAGATGACTGACTGCTGCCCCCAACTCTATTTCTCTCTCCATGAATCTGTAACTAACACAGTTTTAAACCCTCTGTCTTTGAAAAAGCCCTCTGTATTTAAAATGCTAGAGTGACACAAGCCACAAATCAGTGATTTGCATTACAGACTGATTTTCTCCCTGTAGTTTCTCCTTGAGTTTGATCTCTGGAGTCTTCAATCCAGCATCTCTGCGTGCGACTGTCCCTTCGCTCCCCTGTCCCGCCCAAGGTTTTCACAGCCACTTAAATCACCCAAGCTCCGTTTTGCCACGTCTACTTTATTCATCCCCTTGTCTCGCCCTACCAACGGCCAGTTGGGCAGAAGCGCAGTGGAGCGCAGTGCAGCGTTACATAACTAGCTGAGGAGGAAGAGGAGGAGGAGGAGGAGGAAAAAGAAGAGGGAGCATGGAAGTGCAAGGATGCAGATATGAAACACACACCACCAAAACGGACGGTGGGAGGGAGGGGGAAAAATGGATTAAAAAGATCCTGAAGGTGTGTTTGCTATCATAACAATCACAGACTTCTCTTCCACTGCCATGTGAGAGAAACAAACAAACAGTGAGCTGGGACCACACCCTTCTTCAAGATAGCACCTGTGTCTGTTAGTGTGCTGTGCAGTGAGTGTACCCATGTTGATAAAAATACGACGCGATGCTGCCGTCTTTTCAAAACCTAATTCTTATTCATTTGACTGTGTTTTCACTGACATGCCTGGGTGGTGACAGAATAATAAATTGTTTGTGCCTGCATAAATTACCATATATTCCCCAATATACTAACAATAAATGAAATGAAGAAACAAAACTGCTGTTGGTAGTGATACAATAATGCTGTGTGTGTGTGTGTGTGTGTGTGCCTGTTTGGGTTTCATGCCAGGTTGAGCACCTTGCTGTCTGCTCCCAGCTGGATCATGTGGCAGATGGTGGACACAAGCAATCCCAAAGGACAGGACTTAACCCAACAAAAATAGCACTGAATGTAGACGTATGTGTGGGAGCTTGAGTTGTTATGTTGTGTATATGTTTGCAGGTGCAATGACAAAAAAAAAAAAAAAAAGCAAACTAAATAGAGAAGTAGAAATTGATTTATTCTCCAGAGAAGGAGAGAGCTGGCAAGATATCTAAAGACTGATGGGAGGAAAAAACTGACTGAAAATAAAGGAAAGCAAATGACTGAAGTTGAACAGGAAACAGATGGGGCACAGGGATTCAGAAACAGTGAAAAGTCCCTGACAGCCTCTAGACTGTTCTACCTTGCCTTTCTGATTATGCCTTTTCAAATCAAATACACTTTGACTAAAAAACTGCAGCTCTAATGTATGATATCTACCCTTGAATTGAATCAGGTGTTTAATCTGTTAGTCTCTCTTTATCCATCACTCAGATAAATCACTTGAAATGTATTTATAGAAACTTACAGTAAATGTAAACTGACGCGGTCATGGTCACAGATCCTACATAGCAGATCATATGGTGAAGTCCTGAGGCATTGAAGGAGCAAACTGATGAATTAATCTCCCTGTGATCACCCTTTTCCTCCATCATCTCTCTACACTTTCTCCCCCTCACTTGGTCTTCTGCCTTCAGTCTATTTTGTGCTGTAGTTGATTATGTTAACTCTAATGTAATCTGTCTTCCTCTGTGAACATGTTTCAGTGTGTATGTGTATGTGTGTGATATCTGCGTTGATACAGAAAATAGTAAACCTGCATCTACCTCTGCAGTACACCACCGCCCCAGTAAATGTAGGTCACTCCCCTTCTGTTAGTCACTCCTCTACTCCCTCCTTCACTTCACACCTCTAACACCTCTCCCAACTCTCACTCCCTATCACTCCATCCTGCTCTGCTTTAGCTTTTGCTCGTGCATTTGTCTTGTCCTTCACCTGATGCCCCAGTGTGCTTTCTCTTCCCCCTCTTTGCCCCCCTCCATCTGCACCTATTGTCCCACACCATATGTTTGCACTCCCTTCTATATAACCGACCCCCTCCCTTCCTCTCTCTCCTGCCAACATTAGGGGCCATGAATGGTTGCCGTGGAAACTACCTCCTCCAGTGGAGCAGTAGGACATTGGTAGGAGCCATGGTGACAGTGCTTGCGCTGATGGAGAATAATGCTGCAAGCTCTCTCTCCCTCTCTCTCTGTCTAGTCTAACCGCTCTCCCCTAGCAACAGCAGCCTCATGCAGCTTCCTCTCTTTCCTTTGCAGACTTTGCTACAGTCAATCACTCTGATTTACTCATTGTCACTCCCTCCCAAACAGTTTTCCTTCATCGCTTCTCTACTTTTCTATCCACCTTATCCTTCATTGTTTATTCGCTTGTTTCTTTTCAATCCCTCGCTTTGCAACCCTCCCATCTCCCTCCTCTTTCCTGCTTCTTTCTGTCCATCTCTTGAGGGGATGGCTGCAGCTCTGCGCAGTTCTCTCTGAATCCCTATGTGTCGTTGGTTAGGAGACAAAGCTGTGAAACAGAGGGAGAGGCAGTGGAGGAAGACATAGAGGGAGTGAGGAACAGACAGGGAGAGAGTTTGACAGCAAGCAGAACCCTGATTTCATTAATGTGGGTCTGCTAATCTGGGCGTGGGCTGCGCTCCATCTGTCACAGCAGGAGCAACACACAAAGCAGGCAGCTCAAACACACTTAGAGACACAGCCAAGCACACATTGCAGGCAGACACATACACATGAAAATGCTAAATAAAGACAGGCACAGACGCACAAACTGATACCAACACACAAATCTCACACTCTTGAAATCAGAGGGGAAGAAACAGGGGCGTTGTCGTCTGTACCTCCGAGTCTCACATCGAAGCAAAAAATAGCCTGTGAGGCAAAACAACACCCTGTAGGTACGACACCAAGACTGAAACAATTCCCTCAACCAACCAACCTCCCATTCACTCCTGCACCCCACCTAAAAGGACCCCAGCCTGCCTAACAAATATGATGATTTAGTTATAAATAGCATAGACTATGACTCATAGTGATGTGACCAGCCACATTAAATCAATATCTCCTTTTCTCTCGTTTCTGAGACATCATGAACAGAAACAACCAGAAGGTCAGAACACAAATCTCTGTCAATCCTGTCCTCCAGTCAGGGACAAAAAATAATTTCATTTTATCTCAGACTCTCAACCCAGAATAATCCTCAATCCAACCCCAAAAACTGACCTGAAGCGAATAGAGCCCCGAGCTAATATTTCCCATTTTAACCTGGCTAACAATGAGACAAAGAAGGGACAGTTAGCCCTTAGGCAAAACAAGATTAGCGTGTACAGTGTGTTGTTTTCGAACTGCCACAGCTTAATTAGACCCACCTTAAATCCTCACCAGCTGATCTTGTTACCAATGACCCACCCTGACGACGTCACTACTCTCCTTTCTCCCCGTCTTTCCATCTCTCATGTTTTGAAGTGCCCGCAGGCTGTAAGTCCTCAGCCAAGGCAAGAAATCGATTGCAAAGCAGAAGAGTGTGCGTGCGTGTCTGTGTGTGTGTGTGTGTGTGTGTGTGTGTGTGTGTGTGTATGTGAGATGGACAGTAGTTAGTGTGTGGGTAGTTTGTCTGCCTGCCCAGCCCACCGCCTCCTGTCAATAAAAGACACCACGCCAGGCCATCTCTACATTCTTAATTACAACAAATCACCTCTTTATCTAAACTTAATCGTCGTCCTCAGTCCAGTCCTTTCTTGGCACACACACACTTTCTTTGTCAGTTATATCACTGTCTCCTCCTTCATTTTCCTCTACCAGGCCACTCTATTCTCTTTTTCACCCTTAATCCTTTTTGACCCCACTTCACCACAATTAAGAGTTGACACGTGAATCTGTCTCAATGCACGGATGGCGCTGACACAGGGTGTGAAGTGCATCTTGGTTCATAAATCTCGGTTATGGGCAGGAAATATGGCATCATTTGCAATGACATTCACCTTACAACGTCCATGAAATGTCATCTAGCATTGAGTATGCTGTCATTTAGACTTTTCTTATGCTCCAGTGTTCCTGTTCTTACGATTCATCTTGCACTGTCTTCGTCCTTTACAATGGTGTGTATAAGCCTTGGTGAGAATGGTCATAAACATTGTTTATTCTTTTGTAAATAAAGTGACTTCTTGCCACTGAGTTCCACCCTCTCCTGCCATCAATAGTTAACATAATACGAATAATGCACCAATTTTCTGAGCGAGGCAAAGACTCCACATGTAAATCTGTTCCACCATCGCAATACCTGACAACAACAATGCGGCAGACAGTGTAAAATGTTAAATTTAGACTTAATGATATCAAGCAACAAGCCAAGTTTACGCTTCTATGTGCGTCACCCGCCTGCAGCTGCTTCACAGAAAAAGAGCTGCCAATAATTATTATTCTGTTTTGAATAACTTTTGACTCGAATTTGCAATTTCATGCAGCTGAAATGCCTGATGGCTTAAATTCTTTAAAATATGGTTTCCTGCATGAGAGCAATATTAAAATCTACCCCTACAAAACAGTTAGCGTTCAACTGCATGTTGAATGTCAGGCACAATTATTGAATGCACAGATATATTGTTTTTTTAGATAAAATGATTGAAAGTTCACAAATATATTAAAATAATGAAACTTAATATTGTGTGTGACTCCCATCACACACGCCCTGATCTTGGTCTTTGTGAGTGTGTGTATTAAAGACCAAGAGGGTGAGAAAGATCCACATTAAGAGGAGAGGGAATGTAATTTTGTTTTATTCTTCTCTAATGTGTTCTCTAATGTTTCCCCTCTGTGGCTCAGTGGCTTATGCCTCCGTAAACATCTAGATGATAATCCAATCAACTATTAGCTCTCTCCCTCCCCCTCTTTTTCTCTGTATTGTCTCTTTTCCTGACGCAGAGGGCAGAGATATCCATCTACGCCTACGTAGCATGTGTCATTTCCTCTCCCTGCAGCAGTGGGAAGTGGCAGGAGTGGGTTGGGGCGATCTCGTAACTGATATCTCCGTTTTCCTCATTTTATTACTCTTTCGTGGTTTGGTACACTCTTGAGGAATCTGCCCTTATTTGTATGAGACAGTGTTAGCTGGTGCGGTCTGAATCGGTGTCATGAAATGTGTTGCCCAGAGATGCAGTCAACTAAACTGTGGGAGGTTGTCAGCATTGTTGTCCTTTAGGATTAGACTAGCTCCATGTATGCCGAGCAGACCTCTTACTTTATTTAAGTTTTTTCTTTACGGTGCCTAAGCCAGTGTTTAAATTAGTTGTGATTGGTTTATGAGAGCAGCATGAGCATGATTCTTACCTGCGGCGCTTGATGCAGTGGGCCAGTTCTGAACCAGGACGCCTTGGGCTCCCTGCATTACTGAGGACTCTTCCATGTGCACTGAGCTGGAAAACACAAAAACATACATGCACATGTTACACACCGGAAAGGTTTTCTGACATATAGTATATACTAAGACATGTCAAATTAAACTGCACAACAGAAGGGATCCAGACACTTTGTTTAAGACTGCTATGATTGTTTCATGTGACTAAAATATAAGATCCCACACACCAAATCCTCTGATCTCCATATGTTTGCTAATGCACAATATTACAAATTCATTCCCTCTTACTCTGTGTGGAGGTTAGAAATGCAACATTCAGATTTGGATTAAAATGATTCACCCTACATTTCCTGACATTCTCTGGATTATGGATTACAGATGGCCGACATTTTCACACTCGCTCTGTGGGATTTCAGCACCCTCCCCTCCTCTAGCGATGAACAACAGCAACAGAAATGCTGCTCCAAGTCACAGTTCTCTCTCACTGCCTCTACCTTATATTTAAAAAGGGAAATATTCTATTTTCTACCTCTGACAATAAGATTTTAGTCATGAAGATCCATGTGAAACCTGGGTATCTTTATGAAGGGCCATTGTTTTCTAAAATGATCCAAGCAAGGAGGGCAGAACCTCTCTTAAAGAGTCAGTTCACCCAAATTATACAAAAATGCTGTAGCAGCCATGAGTTATTACCCCAGCCATGAAAAGGAAATCTAACGATATAAATAGAAAGCTGAAATTAGCTTCACAGCCCACTAAATTGTTACCTTTAAACTGCTGTGTGTTAGGAGCAGATTAAAGACTCTCTCAATCTAGAATATTTTGTTCAAGCAAAAACAAAACCTTTTCAAATTATTATTCTAAAACCACTACTCTGACTCTCGATCTCTGCCTGCTTCTGTTCCACTTTAATCCACCTGTCCACTCTTCCCCCCACTGTCCCAGAGAATAACCTTAATCAGTTATTGTTTTTCTTCTTGAAAATAAAAAAAGCTTTGAGTGTTCAGGGAATTTCAGAAATTAGAGTAACAATGCTACAGACAGTTAAATTATGTATGAATCTAGATCCCTATGTACACAGTGGTTCTGTGAAGAGCACAAGCGATTTGGAGACGGAGGCCATTTTAAGTGCTGCTAAGCAACCTCATCAAGGTACACTGATAAAATATTAATGGCAAACACTGGACTGATAATACGCTAGATGATGTCAGTGCTTTCTCATTCCTCACAATCTCATCCTCTCCTACTGTTTGTAAACACATGCTTCACCATCGTTTCTCAATGTTAATACTTTCTCATAAGGCTACATTTATTTGTTTCAAATCACAACTACAGTGATCACAAAACAAACTTAGACTACAAAAAAAAACAATTAAGAGGAAATGTTCTGCATTCTACCAGAAATTTAACAAAATGAAATAGGTCAATGCCATTACATGGTGTTTTATGGTGTATTATCCAAAATCTCTTATACAAGCTCTGATTATAAATGCACATTTAGTAAAGCTTGGTAATGGGGCATGGGGGATAGTCAACTTAAAACACATCAGAGGTAGTGAGTCATGAGTCAGATTTAATATGTTAGACTGGTTCACACAAGCACATTAACTCTCATTAATCCCTGCTGTAATTATGAGGTAATCTGTGTATCATTAATGGCACTCAGATGGTACACAGTTATTAATCTGACATGGACAGGACAGCATGGTGCACACATAGACATATACAGTATATACAGAATATATGTATCTACAGCAGAAACATAATGTGTAAACTAAACATCATGATGGTATGACATGCACATGCATATATACAGGCTGGCCTGTACAGGAAGTGGATGGATTGCATAGATAGATGACAGGTAAGACAGGCAGAGATACCTTGGCTGGGTGTAGCTCATTAAGCCTTTGAATTTTTGTAATTATGGTGCCATCTCATTAGCATAACGCTTGATTTGACCAGGTCCATCTGATCCCACAGCAGGTAGCCCAGTGTCTTATGGATAATGTGATCACTGACGTCGTCATGCAGCAATCCCAATGTCCCTGATAGGCCATCTTTCCACCCGACTACCTGCCCTTCGTCCATCACCGACCCCCTCTCTGCTTACCCTTCCCTCCTGTCAGTACTCCATCTGTCTATGGTAATATTGACAGAGCCGCTTCCAACTGCAGTTCTCCTCACTATGTTGCTTCTCTCATATTTCACATTTAACTGTTTTCAATGACCATTAAAATAATAATCATAATAATTTCTGCTTATCAAAATGAGATGATAATTTGCGGTTTCTCACAATGTAACTTAACTGGATATTTAATAGAAGTAATGTCTATTTGGAAATGTAAATAGTTAAAACAAGAGTGTGTTTTGAAAATGACTGATGCTCTGTCTCATCCCTTTCCCCTCAACACTGAAATCACAGCAACAAACGTAATCTGAGGCAACTGGGATAAGCCACTGGATGAACCCTGAATGCCTCACCTGGCTTTGTGGTACAAAGATGGGTTGGGCTTTGAAGACATTTAGACATTTTGCCCGGTGGCCATGTAAGAGTGACACTTTGTACCCTTTTCATTTTTATGTTTTTTTATTCCATTTCAACAAACTAAAACGGATTCAGTGAAATGCCATGGGCGGATTACACTCTGCAGTAGACCTCAATGTCAGCTCAACATCCACTCTCACATGAAGACGTCTTTTCAAAAGGAGCCTTTATCACCCGGCTACATATCCTCTATAATGTCATTAAAAACTACACATTAACTGGTTCTCTAGCATCAAACAACTGAGAGACATCCAAAAGGATGTCGTCTGATATGTAAGATAACATGTCTGAGTCTCAGAGGAATGTCAGATAGATTATGCACACCTTTGTTTTAGATGTTGGGGGACTAATGATCACAGATAATTACTTCTCAGTATGAAGTTATTATCTTTGTTCTCCACTTCTGCATGACAGGACTTCTCACTTTGAACTTAAAGAAGAATGCCTTTACAATAACGTTTTACTTCGTTTTGCAGTCACGTATTATTTTAATTGTTTTACATCCTCTGCCTCAATGGCATATTTAAACCATTTCTGTACATTATTCGAAGATTTGTTACAAATTTTCAAAATGAACTGTGTATTTGTGTTATCCAGCTATTTGAAAGTTGTCTGAGGTAGAAACCAGTCTTGATAAATGGTGGGTTGTGCTTAAGATCAGTTAGGGAATGGTGCAGGATTTGGTTATTTGCTGAACTCTTATCAGGTGGGACAATTTAAAAAAACATGATGAGTGATTGGTGAGGTATGATGAGATACTTACTGCAAAGTGACAAAAGAAAAGAAATGGATGCTTACCTCTGCATCACACCTCCTGCTCTCAGGGAGGCTGAGTATCTCCAGTCTGCACTCGGCACTTTGGGCTGCAAGAGAGAGTGAGAGGAATTGAGTCTTAAGTACAGGCGAAAGCCGATACCACCTCATTAATAAGTCATGGCGAGAACTGATAGTGCATGTGTGTCATGCACACACATAAACACACAAACTCAGTCACACACAACCATAGCAGTGACAGCTTGCATCTGCCTTTGGAGAGAAGTGAGTGATGAGCTGAAGCTTGTAGGTGCACTCATCTCCTCCCATGCCGCCTCTCTCTCCTCCGCCCCCTCCCTCCCTCCTTCCACCCATGTCCTTTGAAAACAGAAATGACTTTGAGAAATTTCACTCCAGCGGGCCACTGACCCTGGTACTGTAATACATGGGTCTCTGAGGCTATGCGTCCGGGGTTAGTCCACCAAGACTAGGCTGGTCGTGGTACAGGCCATTACCATGGAAACACTGCAAAACTCTCATATTACTGTATGTGGTGATGACAGACTCAATTCAATGCTACAGCTGACTACCTAATGCTCTCCACTCCTTCTCTCTATTCTGTATCACTCTGTCACAATATTTCAAAATATGAAAATTAGTCATCACAAAATGACTGAAATATCAAGACTTTTTTCAGTGATCGTGGTTTCTGAACTGCATCGGCTGTATTTTTCCTTTCCACCGTAGCCCCCCGCCCTTCCTCTATTCTGCCTCTGTATATTCACCACCCCCTCTCCTGTGCTGTGGAGTTCTTTCTCCCTGCTATATCCTCTTTACTCTGATCAAATCCTTGAGTTTTGCTGGCACACAGTCTGCCTGAGTCAGTCTGACACATCTCACCATGGTAACTGCGTCTACATTTTACCCTCCACCCATCGCCCGCCGTCATTTCTCTCCTGTGAAGGTCACAGGTGGAGGAAGGAGGGGGGAGGGGATGGCAGATATCAGATTAACCCCCTCAGCCCTGAATCTAGACCCAACAGAGGGACACAAAGGGACATCACACCACTACGACGTCTGCATGTCTGCCAGTGATACAATTAATTAGCAACATCCTAATATGAGATTTCAGTGTCTGTGCTGCTAATAAATGATATCATCACAAATATATAAAGATACAACATCATAGACTGTTATCAACTGACCAAAAGTCATTAGTGGTTGAGATTGTTCTGAAACATCAAGCTCACTGTGCAGCAAAAGGGCCGTAACCCAGACCACATAACCAAGAGGAGATTGCATTTTCTTGAAACTCAACCTAAACCACTGACAGACCAATCTGACTGAGAATACTAAAATCTCCCTGCTTGGCCATGCAGTTCATAAGAGACCCATTTGCAATCTCATTTCCTTTCAAATATGACAGATGTTCACTTGCTGCCGAAGCTGCATTGACCTCTATAAGTCTGCAGTGGACATTCATCACCCTTGAAATCCAATATTAGGTCTTAATGAGAGAGGCCTGGTATTCCTCCTGGAGTCTTTCAAAGCAGAATGTCTACAGGGAAACAGAGCACTGCAGCATTGGAGACACTCATCCATACTGCAAATTAAGGGTTGCACATTTTTGACGACAATCACTCTTTAAAAAGCAATCAGTGGCTGGATCGAGACTTTAGATTGGTACTTAAAGGAAAAATGTTTGTTTGGCATTAAAATCACAGTTAGACAAAAGCCCATTGTCTAATTTTACCATTTGCAAAACGCACAGGAAGAGAACGAGACAAAAGAAAAACATTTAAAACAAGACCAGATTGTCCACAAATGGGACTAAAGAGCTTTGCTAAACGTTTGCCCTGTTGCGACATGGCAGTGGCCGAAGGGAGAGGTCTGCTTGGCCGTATGGTGTTCATGGGGGTAAATGAAAACACACACATCAGATACAAGCATCTGGAACACATCTGGAAGTCATGCATCCGAAATATTGCCAAACAAAAGAAACTAAAATCTGACTCAATGCATTCTGCTTCATCGGTTGATAGTGAGAAACCAAATATAATATCTATTAAGTGGAAATAGAAAATGGGTTTATAGTGTATTCATTTCCTTGCTTGGCGGTACATTGTAAATTAGGGGATAAAGAAAGCTTTCGTTTGGCCACTCAATCCTTTTCTCGCCTTTTTCTCCATTCTTCCCTTTCCCTCTCAGTGAACACTCCTAGCATGGATACAGAGCTCACGCCTCCACCATCAACACTGTGTCCAATCACCTTTCATCCCCCGCCTCATCTGCGCAGGGCCAGCCAATCCACACACAGTACCGAGAAACACATCGCTGCCAGTTAATTACATAGCAAGAACAAACATGACTGGAATTTAATGAGCAACATGCCAAGTGATAACAGAACAGTTGCCTTAGACATTTCTTTATTCCCCGTTTTATTAATTATTTTCTCTGATTTCCTTTTGTGCACTGCATAGACAGACCCAGAGAGGCTCTGGGATAAACACTAATATGAAGAAAACAAATTATGTTTGTTTTTCCTAATCATACCTTTTAGTTCACTACAACCAACTCTGTGCTCATTGACAGCAACCGTTTACATGGGAAACTAAAATACCATGAAATAAAGCTCTAATCTAAAGGAAACTTAGACACAGGCTCCTGCCTTCTCCACCGATTCCCAAACTCTGGCTTACTGCTGAGTACCAGAGAGGTACGTGACCAGAAGAGGATATTTTGGTGCAGTGGGACTGGTGGCCCTTGCAGCTGGCAAAGGCTGCACTATTTCCCAGACTCTTCATTCTCTAGATAGATGACCACTGAATGCCCTCTGGGCTTACTGAACTTGAATAGTGTGGCACACAGCCCACAGTAGACAAATAACACTGGTTGTGTGGGGTCATAGGCGAACAGGCTACTGAAAGAGAGAGAGAGAGAGAGAGAGAGAGAGAGAGAGAGGGAGAGAGAGAGAGAGAGAGAGAGAACCTGAATCACCAAACAAATGGTCTTTTAGAAAATGTGGAACAGACACAATCCACCACATCCAGTATATCAGAGTGCACCCACCTACCCACTCAGATAAACACAGAACCCAGAGAAGCATGCTTTCTCTCTAATATTAAGATGCGGATGAATATAAATGGCACATAATGTGTGTACGTAATGTCATCTACATAAACAAAATGGTGATATCTTTCTTCATCCTGACAGACACAGAACATAGAGAACATTTAAATGTGTTTGAGATAACTGTAAGGATTAAGCAGATCCTGAGAGTGGCACACACATTGAAACCTTTTTCCTTTTTACCTTTATGTCATGCAAGAACAGATGACAGGCTTAAAAAAGCTCCACAGTCGTAAATGTCAGCTGCAATCCTACTGCAAGAACACCGCCCTAGAGCAAAACCTGAACCATAACTCTGATAATTTTTGTTTTTATGGCTTGTGCTTTGGGTGTCATTTACTATTGTGAGGCAATCTAAAATAACAAACACAGACATCACACCAGACACACACCTGAATAGCAGTGGCGTCTGGCATACTGAGACGCCGTACAAACAACTGGCTCTGTCCGCTGTGGCTGGTGACGTAGCCCGAGCCCCAGGTGCCACTGTGCGGCCGGCCCGTGTTGTAGAACATAAAAGTGTCACTTCCTGACGTGGCAGTCAGACATGTTTTGTAACAGTATGTTTTTGTCATAGACCCATTTCCCCGCACTTCAATATAATGTGGTTCCACTTTGAGGTCGCGGCGAACGGCCACATTGTCGTTTGGTTGCCCTCCACCTCCTCCTCCACCTCCACCACCTCCTCCACCTGCAGCTCTTCCTCCACCTGCACCACCACCTGCTGAGGTGCCCCCCTCTGGAACACTCTTCTTGGATACACAACATGGGGAGCAGGAGCCCGGCTGGGTGCAGTAGGCGTGGCAGCGCACAATGGCCAGCACAAAGATGGTGACCAGGAACACGAAGGTTGTGGCACTCAGGGCAATGATGAGGTAGAGGGTGACATTAGAAAACATTAGGGGGCTGTTGGGCCTGATGATGCGCTTGGGGTCAGGGGTCAACTTCAGTGGCAGCTCCATCACATGCACGTGGATGGTGGCGGTGGAGGAGAGTGGTGGTAAACCATTGTCGCGCACCAGCACTGTCAAAATAAAGGAGGTGGAGTTGTCCTCAATGACACGCCTTGTGGTGCGGATCTCGCCGGTGTGCTCATGCACCTTAAACAGGTCAAGGTCTGTGTTGGTCTGCTCCAGGGCGTAGAGCAGCCAAGCATTCTGCCCTGCATCACCATCCCACGCTGTCACCTTGCTAACTAGCACTCCCGCCTCAGTGTTTTTCATCAGAGTCTCTGTGGTGCGGCTCCCATTGGCAGGTGGGTAGACTATCCTGGGCGCGTGGTCATTCTGGTCCATAATGTAAACATACACTGTGGCCACACGACTGAGGGGAGGTACACCATTGTCCTGGGCTTTAATCTGAAAGTGAAACTCTCTCAGCTTCTCAAAATCAAAGGCTCGCAGGGCATAGGCCTCACCTATATCAGGCTTGATGCTGATGTAGCTGGCTACAGGGATACCATGGTTGTTGTCATTGAGGACCGTATAGGTGATGCGTGCATTTTCTGCAGCATCAGCGTCTACAGCCTTAACACAGCACAGAGGTGCACCGGGAGCATTGTTCTCTGTTATATAAACCGTATATGATGTCTGTTCAAAACGAGGTGGGTTATCATTTACGTCTGCAACGTCCACCTTAAAGGTCATTTGAGATGACAGGGGTGGGGTGCCTCCATCCACAGCATTAACGGTGACATTGTAGGATGAGATGGTTTCCCGGTCCAGGAAAGCGGATGTGACGATGGTATAGTGGTTCCGGAAGGACTTGATCTTGAAAGGCAAATTGGGCATGATCTCCAGGGTCACTTGTTTATTTGGTCCAGAGTCACGATCATTCACACTGATCAATGCTACAACCGTGTCAGCCCGGGCATCCTCGCGTACGGGGCTGGAGAGTGAAGACAGCACAATATCTGGAATGTTGTCATTGACATCCAAAACTTCTACAACTACTTTACAGTGCACTGCCACAGGAGCAGGTCCCTTGTCCATCGCCTGTATGTACATTTCATATGAGTTTGTCTCCTCATAGTCTACGTTGTGTTTCACTCGGATTTCCCCTGTGTCTGTGTCCATGGAAAACATCTGTCTGACTCTCTCTGGCGTGTAACTGCTGAAGGAGTAAAAGACGTCCCCATTTGAGCCCTCATCAGGGTCTGTTGCATTTAACTTGATCACAAGTGCGCCCTTTGGAGAGTTTTCAGACAGTTTCACTTTGTACACTGAGCTGTCAAACGCAGGCACGTTGTCATTGGCGTCAAGAATGCGTACATTGATTTTAGCCGTGCCAGTCCGCTGTGGGGTGCCTCCATCCATTGCTGTTAGGATTAGCTGATGAGAGGACATTTGCTCGCGGTCAAAGGGCTTTTTGAGAATAAGCTCGATGTGCTTATTATTGGAAAAGGGCTTAATAGAGTCCAGGGTGAGGTGGTCGTTTGGGCTGAGGCGGTACTGCTTCACAGAGTTGGAGCCATCGTCTTCGTCCTGAGCTCCCTCGATGTGGAACCGCGACCCGGTGAGAGCGGACTCCGACAACTCGAGCTGGTATTCATCTCGAGGGAACTGCGGCGCGTTGTCGTTCACGTCCAAAATCTCCACCTCCACGTTGTGCATCTCCAGTGGATTCTCTAACACCACCTCCAGGTTGCGTGAACAGGTGCCACTGAAATCACAAACTGTCTCTCGGTCAATGCGGTCACTCACCACCAGCTTCCCGGTTTTGTGATTAATTGTAAAGTATCTCCGGCCACTGTCCGACGTGATTCTGATACGTCGAGTGGAAAGTTTTCTCAAGTCCAGACCCAGATCCCGGACAATGTCACCGACCAATGCCCCGTTCTCCAGCTCCTCTGGAATGGAGTATCGAATTTGTGCATTTGTAAGGCCACTGAGTACGAAAATAACCACATACAAGGAAAAAGGCACGTTCTCCTTTACACTGTAACAGCATCGCGCCGTCACAGCCATCGCAGGCAGGCAGAATGTGCGGACGGGTTTGAGAAATCTTTCCGCCTTTTCAGCTTGCTGTGCGTCCCCACCCGCCTCATTAAAAACGAGGGAATAGTCCGTGCATACCTCCGACTATGAGCAGGACGACCACCGCAGCCCCTCTGGTGCCCGTTTAATGGGAATTTTCCCCTGTGCATCCATGTTGTCCTTTGTCTGCCTGGGTGCTGTTTTTTTTATTTTTATTTCTCTGTCCTCCTAGCCAGGCTGACTTTCACTGATTCTGCCTATTGGTCTCTCCCTCTCCCTGCGATGTGGTGATGGTGTCTGTGGGCAGAAGGGGAGGGGGGGAGCCACTCGCTCGTAATGATGCCGGCTACATATCAGCACCTCCGATAAAACGATCGAGCACCATCTAACGCAAAAACAAACCCAAACAAACGAAAAGACTGCAGTTGAGCTATTTTTAAATCAGGACGCCGTGTCATCTGCACACTGATTTCTGTAAAAAAATAAAAATGAATTCGACACAATCGCTTTTCCTCTTTTTGTCAGCGCCACCGCCCTTTTCATTGTGCGCTGGGAAACTGATTTATGAACCAGCCTGGCGATTAGATTTCCTCACTGATGCAAACCGACAATTACCCGGGGTCCGTGGCCATACGGAAACGCAGCTTTCTGATAAATGGAGACTACATTTGGAAAATAAAAAGGAAACTGATCAATAATAAAAAGAAAGAAAAGAAATAGGAAAAAAAAGCTGCATGCGGAATTTAAACGCTGAAACTCTCAGTGATCTTCAGCGTATATTTGATTCGTTTTAAATCCTTTAAAGAAGGGGTTTTAATATGTTAGAGGTTATATACAAAATCGAGGAGAATAAGAGGTGACTGAGCGGCGGTATTGGGAGTGTATTTTATTTTAACTACACAACCATAAGATAATTAGTGGGGGTGCATCTGGCTGCTTCACCTTCACGAGCTTAAGCGCTAAGACACTGGGGACCGCTGTGAGCACACACACAACATGTCTGTTTCTTCATCATATCACTTTTCTCCACGGTGACAGCTGACGATGCTTTCGGCTTTTATTAGACGTTGTGCCGCAGAGCCCCGACTTGCTGCACAGGTTAATTCCCATATACAGCACATAAACCACGAGGATGCTCACTGTAGTGACGACACTAACCGGGTCACAGACAGGATGCTCCAGATGTGACCCCTCCGGCCTCTCCTCACACGCAGTAATGGTTATTCACACATACAACTGCGCGGGCACTAACACTGAGAAGTAACCACATCACTATCTGCTACTATCTGCTAACAAAGAGCCACATCATGGAGGGATTTTTGCACACATAAACTGTCTCCCTAGTCACCGGCTTTCATCATTAATTAAAACCTTCACATAGGAAAATGCTATTATAAAGAGACAACAGCTTCCCAACCACACTGGTGTTTCATTTTCAGGTGACAAGACATATGATGATATTCCACTTTTCCAACCAAGACGGTTTGACTAAAAGCAACCTGCAGACGGTCTGAACAGCGGATGTGTAGCAGGTGGTGACACTGACCCCTAAAATCACCCTCCTCTGACTTTCCTCTAATTACTCCGGCCTCAGAACCCATGCACCTCAATTAAAAGTCAGATTTGAATTTGAATCCAAGTTAATTGGTTGAGACCCTAACCCTAATCAGTTAACATGCTAGAAAGAAATGCATTATATTTTTTCCAATTTTAAATGAACACTGCACTGAAGTTCAGTGTTCGCAGTTTCAAATCAAATACGATAAAATAGGTCCTGGTGAGCTACCAATAATATAAATACTAATTAGTCCCAGCAACAACAATGACAGCGCTCTGAACAAGTTACATGCGGTGAAGAAGTGGCCTTGTGAGACCCCGAGCCTTCTTGATTGACCCCGGCCACTGGGCCAGGATGAGCGTCCAGCGCCCACATAATCCTTCTCCCTCTCCTGGTGCGCTGCCACTCTCACCCACGCCCCGGTCCGCCCACGGCGGTGACAGCGCTTGGCATCCCGGGAGACGGGGAGAAGACAGTGACTCACTCGGATGCTGCTGGCAGATGCAGAGCGACTCTTCACACTCCAAGGCGACAAGTGGGAGGTGGTGAAATGGGGAGTTGGAGAAGCAGCCAAATGTCCGCTGAAGGAAGACAAATTATACTGTACAAAAAAATCCCTTCTACCTACAGTGCGTCTATAAAAGGCTCAATATATGGTATAGTTCAAATGTTAATTTATAACCATGTAACTTTGGTGTATTTAAATACCTCTGCGGTGCTTCTGCATAACTCTTTTGAAGGGTTGCTATATTTGGCATGGCTTTCTCGCTCCGCATTATTATCCCACTGAGGAGCGGCGATAACACACAGAGCTTCTTTCAACCACCAGGGCTCAGAGTCTCTTATGGTCTGCACGTGGCTACGGTCTTTAGCAGACGTGACATTTAGCAGATTTTCCCGGTTGGACGTGTGGACCTCTGTGTTTGTCAATGACGCAAAAAAAAAAATCAAAAACAGGCGCAGTTTATCTCGCCAATGACAAACACAGAGCTGGATTTACACCTGAGCTTTGCATCTGTATCTCTCGTTCTCCTCATTTCCTCCCTCTCTACTCCTCCGATGTGTTTGATGTGTTACAGCTCTACCTGTTTCAAATACGCCCATCTGTTTCAGCGTTAATTGCTCGCCGCTGAGCTGTGGATTATTTCATTTTTCACTCAAGGGTGCTGCAGATAAAGCTATCACCATTATTCCACCAGCAGACAGACGGGTGTTACACATCAACAAACACTGATTTTAAAGAGCTAATTGACTAATTGGTGTTTATTCTTTATTATATCTTCTTAAAAAAGCACAGGTTGTCAGAACTTTGCTCCATCAATTCCTTGATCTTACCTTGACCATTTTTTCTCTATTCTCAGCCCCCTTCCACTCTCTTTATATTCTCACTTTCAACAAGCACCTTTCTCACCTACTCTCTTCACTCTGGTGCGTCTCCAGCTGCAACTCTGTCAGATAGCTGCTATTTCAGCTGAGGGCTGGCTGAGGGGCAAACTGGGATCTTGGAACCACAAGAGTTCATGCCTTTTACAGACTGACTGACAAAAAGTAAGAAACTGGTGAGGGAAAAAAATGTGGCTTTATACAGGCAGGCCTGTGAAAGATATGGAGAGGAGAGATAATTCAGATCTTAAAAACTGATACTCCTTTGTTCTTTTTCTCTGCCAGAATATTTTTATCCACGTTACATCAATTATGCAAGATGGCCACCATATTAATAACATTCTCCTCACTGAGATTCAACCTCATTAATACTGTAAGCGACCACTCTAAAAGCCATTCATATTACTTCCCCAAAGAGTCTGTTATCTGGAATCCCCCTATTCTTAATGAGTCAGATGACAGCTGAGATCCGCAGAGGGTCATGGCTGGGCTATCATGAAGCAGGACTCCTTACATCACTCCCTCAGTCAACACATATACAAACAGAGGCAGTCAAGCAAACTTAAAGGGCATCATTTGTGCCTGTGGGCACACACACACACACACACACATACAGGCAGTGTAAAACACAACTATGAAAACACAAATACTATCCAAGGACAAATTTATTTTGTCTGAATGAATGTCAGAATGTCTTGTGCTATTCTTCACATCGGGTGGCATCCACCGAGTGCGATGACAAACAGATGCACTGACAGCAGGAATAGGAGCATGCAGGCTCTTAGAGGTTAGACTGACTACACCTACTGGTTCTAAGATAATGTTTATTATGTGCCTTACTTTAAAATATTAGACAAGAATCACACCCTAAATCAAAGACTTTTCTGGTCAAAACCATTTACCATACTGATTTAGTGTCACTTTGTGCAGAGGACAGCAGTCATATTGCATTATGGATTCCACTGGTACAATGTTAAAGGCACACACACTTCTCAGTTTCTTTTCATGCTAGTAAAGAGAAGGCGAGTGAGAAAGATAGAGGAAATGTCTGCAGGCTGGTGTGTAGGTGGGAAGTAGCGTCTGTGCTGTCAGGAAACGTGCTATCAGATTTAGCAAATAAAGAAACTGACAAAACAGCCATTTTCTTAGAGGAGACAGCAGAAACAGCATCCTAAACAAATGTCTTACAAAATAAAGCATTTTAAAGATCAAGGCTACCCTTGGTGGGCGTCGTCGTGGGATGTATAAAAAAATATATATAATAAAATACAGCTCTATTTTACCAATCACCAGCCAATTGTATTAACAATGCATTGAATACTTCATTAGGTCCTGTTCATGTCTTCCTTTGGTTATCTCTTCTGCTGAAACCAAAATATTAAAAATATACAACACAAAAAACTGTATCTTCAAGTCTCACCATCGCCATACATCAGTTACGCCTCATTTAAAAAAAGAAAGGTTAAAAGTAAATGCAAATAGCACTGCAAATGTAATCTTACTGTATGTGTGGGAGAGGCAGAGGCAAGAGGGAACAGAGGTGAAAGAGACAGTGAAATTGGTCCCTCTGTTGGATTAAATCGGTAGTACAAGGGTTGGACACGTGACCATCACCCCACTGCCCCATCCATACAGGCTTTCTCATTAAGCCAAAGCACTAAAACATAATCCCAGCTATGAGTGTGTATGTGTTTAAGAGAGGGAGAGGGAGGATGAGAGAGAGAGAGGGAAGAAGGGCACAGACGTCAGACTGCAGTGGGAGTCATTTTCTCTCTCATTTCCAATACAGTGACCGCAATGGATAAAGCAAGATATAAGGCAAGGCACCCTCCAGAGGTGAGAAGAGAAAGAGCAGTATAAAGCACACTGATGGAAGAATCTGCTGTACCACTGTCTACGAGTGATACAAGGGAAAGTCATATGTGTATTTATCAATAAAGGAACTATACATTTATTATAAAAACACAGTTAAAAGAAGGATTCTATTGCAAAATGTCGTATACACAGAACAAAGCCAGCTGAACTCAAGGATTTTATCTGACTAAAGAAGGAAATAAACAACCTTCTATCACGATAAGGTACCACAATGTGCTCTAGTTTTGCTGTCACTCCCTTTGTCAGCATCACTATTTCAAATGAATTTAAAAATGTTGAGAAATAAAAGCTCCTGAAATATAAAACTCAAAATACAAACCGATAAATTCTATCATCAAAAACAGACTAGTGAATTATATTATTTAATAAATAGGTTCATGACACTATGACAAAGCTGTGTTATCATACCTTCTTCTCATCATACTTCTGTCTATACACACAACACATTTCACATTTTTAAATCTCCAAAACAAAAAGACCCATGGTAATGGGTTGCTTGCTACAATCCTTTTACTCAGGTGGACAGAGTAAGCGGGTGGAGGAGGCATTCTCTGGGTATGTTTGTTTGTGCTGATCCCTTGTGTACCTTGCTTTCGAAAAGAAAGGGCATGAGGAAACTAAAAGCAGCAGCACAAATCCCTCCCTATGGGGCCCTGCAAGGGTTAAACAGTTCCTTGTTCCTTGTCCTGGTTCAGCCCGTGCATAAATCAAACAGATTCTTGTTGTGGCACTGAACAAAGCTATCAGGGAAAGCAGGCAGGCTTTGGATACTTCCCTCTTAGGATGCCCTGGCTTTGTATCCTTGCCGGATGGAAGAGGATGGGACCCATGGTTCTGAGCATGACAAAGCTAATCTAATGACTGCAACACCATCCCGATCCCACTAAGAGGGAGCACGGATGGAGGACGGGATGGTGGAAGTGGGGGACGAGGGGAAGGGTGGAGATAAAATTCTTCCTTTTATCTGTGACCAATTGTAAGCCTGTGATGTTCCCACTCAGCTGCAGGGCGTGTATTTCATGTGTTTTTTTGTCCATCTCATCCTCAGAAGCTCAAGTTTTCTCAATATCTCACGCTCAAGGCTCGAGTCTATGCTGTTGTATTTGTGTCACTTTCCCTAAAACCCTCTCCCTTTTTTAGAACAGACGCTCTAATCTCACACACTTCTCCCTCACTTCCTTTAGCCTTCATCTGACTTGACATTTCTGCTCAAGAGGCTGTACACCTGTGGTTGGCATCTTTCTCTTTGTCTCTTTCTCAGTCTCCCCTGCCTCCCATTGTGTCCGCCCTGTTTCCTTCTGGCTTGCCTCTGTACAACACATGCTGCGGTGGATGTCTGGGTGGGGGCGGGTACGTGCTGGCAGCTTCCTGGAAACAGACTAGTTCATCATTTCATTAAGGCTCAGAACAGTCTCCATGGTAACCACAGAGAGCAGCACTAACCTCCCTCACACAAAGGACACGCCCTTGTAAAGGAACAGGAAGTGCTACATAGAGATGTGTGTGAAAGACAAACAGGAAAGAAGAAGAATAAATACATTTTAATTTAACCACTCTGCTGTTTTGTTAAAACTAATGTAAGGACATTTCTACGTCATGCTTTTGGTCCATCTGTTCAACCCATCTGTGTAATCCACATCCAAAATGACCTAGGTGAGTGCCTCTGCTGTACTGCAATCTATGAGCTGTGGACTACTTAGCTGTCTGCCTCAACCAGGCCAATGCACTGTAGAATCAATAATTTAATACATATTGCAGCACTGGGGGAGGCAGAGTTAGAAGCATTTATCGGATACACAAACCCAAGTCATCATCTTATGCACACTGCCAAAAAGCTATAGCTCTCTCAATAGTTCTTATTTGTGCATATATATTATTAATACTATTATTATTATTATTACCGTGGTTCAATAAAACACCCACAGCAAGAAATATCTGCAAACACGCACAGTCTTGCGGTTCTATAAAAATATACTGTAATACAACACTGGCAGACACACGATGTTCTGGAGGTTGCATGGATAAAAGCCTTTCCTCCTCATCCGCCCTGGCACATAGCCCCGCCCAACCGGTTTTGCTGTGAGTGACACTAGATGTTGTCGGCCCCTCCCAGCCCAGAGCGGAGCCGAGCGGAGCTGATACCTCGATCGGTACTGAAGCTCCCTGCTGCTGCTGCTGCTAGTAGCGGAAAATTACCTGCCCCTCCCCCGCCCCAGCTCTCCCTAACTCACATTCACATAGAGCCGCAGCGCACAAAACACACACTGAACCACTTTTATGCAGAGGCTGCTCCAGGCATCGTTTCAAGAGCCACAGTATGGAGAGAGCTTGTGCGTGCAGCAGAGGCTGTAGCGGAGAAAAAGCGAGGCATCCACCAAACACAGGTTCATTCAGATGGCGCATGCAGCGCGCTGCCATCTTTAAATCACACGCTGACCCACTTATATGGTTCACGTAGCACATAGCACATCGCCTGCAATATGTAGAGTCTGTTTGAGAGCGCAGGAAGCCCCGGTTCAATCTCTTCACACTGAACCAACCAAACGAACGGAGTTATGACAGATCTGGCCATGCTTGTTTGTGCTGAACCACTCCCCGAAATGAGGTCATGTCGTCTGAGTGACTCAAGCCATCACAGATCCACCACAACACAATATACGTTTAACACGTTGGAAGCAATACTGCCATTATTAAATGAATAAGTGCCACGCCACTAACACAAAAAGCTAGATTTAACCACTGACAAATTCAGTCAAAACAGAGGCGCATCTGTTCTACTTGGCATGGTCGGATATGGGTTGCCTCTACTCTGTAGTACACACATTAGGGATGTTAATGAAAATATATTAGATCGTGTTTACACTGCTCTAAGGCTGACAGCACACATGTCTGCAGAGATGGACGATAATTTCCTGTTAGTTCTCTCAGCTGCTCCCCATCTCGGGGAGTGCTGGTGAAGAAGAGGGGGAGGGGAAAGAGGTCTGGCAGCACGAAGGACGACGGAGAGGAGAAGGAGAAAGAGAGGCATGAAATAAATTATATCATGTATATTCATATTGCGGAGCAAAAGAAATGGGGACATGGAGCAGGCAGTGAGAAAAGAATAAAGCACTACAAGCAGAACTAGATTTATTGTGCAATACAGAATTTGGAGGATGTGAGCATCTTATTTGAATAAATTACATCTAAACGTATGTGTTAAGCAGCTGTGTTTTGCAGAGGATAACCAGCTAAGGAACACAAACATCTCCTATAGGCTCAATTACATTATATTATAGGTAAAAAGATGGTTTGGGAGAAGGTGACCTTTCTATGGGTGTTTAACTATTGTTAGAAGTCTATCACACACTTTAAAAGTACAAGTGTGTTGCACCATCCATTCACTGGGGTCTTAAGATCAGTTCATAACAGCTATAATTTAAAGACAAGGGGGCTTGGTGTAATAAGTTGAAAACATGAGCCTATATAATAGAACAACTGATATAAATACCTTAAATAACAAAACAAGCATGTAAGTATTTGCTCTTGGTAGATATAAACAATAGAGAATTGAAAGCTCTAATAGTGAAGGATAATGTGTGACTCCAGAGAAGCTGATGAAAATATCTCAGGAGAAACACATTCGACTGCAAGAGTAGAACAAATATGTGCAGGCGCATCAGGAGAGACAAAAATAGATTATTCCAGATTAGAGAGCTACAGATCCAAGCCAGGGAGAATTAAAGGGCCCTGTATGCACCCGTGACAGGCGTTTTCACTTGTTTTGCTTAATTAGATCTCCTCTAAACGCAGTGTGGGCATGTACAAATTGTGCTCGACTGACATCTCTCACTTCCATGTTGTGCTCGATAAAGAGGGACAAACTGCACCTTCATCATTCTTAGAGGCCCTTTTCTCTGAAGACAGTAACGAAGGCGCGGGTGTAAATAATACATTTAATAACAACAGTTAATGTAATAGCTCTATATTATAATAATAGCTGAATTCCATGTAGCTGTTTCAGTGTCCAGCTAGCGTGTATGCTGGCTCACTGTCAGAGCTTACCGGGTCATTTGAACAGAACAGAGCAATCATTCATGCTATAAAGTAACACCCCTGCTTATGACAACTCAAAATGTCTGCTGTGAAAAGGGACTATGAGAGCACCTCACATAATTACCAGTACTCCTAATTACCTGAACTTCCACCTGAACTGAGAGTTAATAAACCAGAGTAAGTGAGGAAAACACCAGTGTGGATGTTTGACGCCAACATCTGAATAAAATACAAAGAAAAGCTAAATCATCTAACAGTCAGCACACAGAAAAAGCAACATGGACCAGAGTGTACTTTGCCTTGTGATTGTGCTCTGAAATACATAACGCGCAGCTTAAATGCAGAACTAGGACAAATGTGTACAACAGACTAGACCAGATAATAGTGTAGGCTAAACATCTAAAGTGGATAAAAACAACGTCCCACCCAAGAAATATAGCTGGTGTCAATAATAAAAGCAGAAGACATGGCTCTCCATCACACAACATGGAAAGAAACTAGGTTAACATAGGTGATCAAACAGCTGGTCACTAGCTCTGTTTATGTCAGGTTTTCTAACCTAACCCTGAGCTCGACATGACAACATGAAAGCCACAGAGTTTGCAATTAGCCACACGTTAATCACAGGCAACCTCAATGAACCAATCAGTGTGGGTGCTTGTACAGTGAGAAAATAAAGACTTACTCAGGTGGACTGCGGGGAATTTCGTGTAAGACAATACAACCCATGTGAAAACAAAAATGTCCTCTTCACTCGCGGCCTAAAACTATCATTAGCTGCTATCAGAGTGCAGGACAGCTCGAGGCCATCGGCGGCAGCAGTGAGCGCGTTCTGCCGTTGACCGGAAATTGTTGCCGCGAATAAGACCCGCCATTTTGGATTTTCAAACTGTTTGTTCATTTTATGGAAATATTTCCGACTCACCGAGAAGTTGCGTTTCTGTTACACTAACACCCGCATGGCGTTGACTTATCATACTGGACTGGTTGTCGAGAAGGTGAACGTACCTCTGGTGAGTTTGTTTTGTTTGGGTGTTTTTCTTAATGGGCCACAGGTCTATCATGGGCCTCATCAGCGCCCCCAACTTCTCAGGATATAAACGTCTCATTGCCAACCCTGCAACACAACACCTTCTTGTACTGGTAGCGTTGAAATGTACGTTGTGTTTGGTCCAAACAATCCCAGCTTTGCTAGTAACTAACTCGCTAGTTAAGCTAGGCTGCTTTCAGCTGAGCTTTGCGCAACGCGGAAGTAGTGTGTTCAGCAGTGTTGTGGAGAAACTGAGGAGTGTGTTGTTATACACGAGTGGTTTGAGAAGTTGCTGTACCTTTCAAATACATTAGAGCCCTGTTTGTTGTTGTTACAGTGACTGGGTCGCCATTTTAATCCACTCTGAATCCGAGGTTTGTACCTGACATTGCTGCCCCCAAAGAAGGAGCAAACTACAACTGTTTCAGGCCCAATGACTGAGTACTGATCCGCAACATTACATTCATCACGGATTCTTGTGAGTCTAAATATTAGTTGACTAACTTTTACATTACATGTTGTGATACAGACGCTATGTTGCATCACGAGTGCAGTGTGTCAACTGTCTCCTCCTAGTATCTCTCTCTTTATTATTGATGTATGTATTTTATTTTATACACTGTTTTCTGTCAACAACTGCATGGTTTAGTCTGGCCAAGAGCTCCATTCATCAATGAGTAGTGAAGAAAAGGGTGATTCAGACCTTTCTAGATGGCTATCAGACTACACCGAGCGCTCCTTTGTAAACGTTGCTTAAAGGTCAGTGTATGAGAGGGCCGCGCTGACTCGGAGCTGACCGAGTGCAATGGAAACTATGTTGAACCTAAGCACACCGTTTTAGTACTGTATAACAACAAAATGCATTAATATGTTCAGTTATTCTTGTTTTATTATTATGTAAATCACCACATTATAACTCTTAGGCTGTGAGGTGAAATTAAGCACTAAAATGCACTTTGTCATTCATTTAACTTATACAGCAAAGAGTTGTTTATACAAAGCTTGTCGGCATCACGTTACTCAAACGTTGTTCTTTCACTAAATTCTTTTTTTATGAAAGTTTACTTTATTACTAGAAATATATTTTTATTAAATCATAGTTTTTGCAGTACTACCCACCCCAGTTTTGTGCTCTGCTCTGGGGGACGGTCCTGAAGGATGACGAGGATACTATTGTGACAAAGACGCTCTAACAGGTCCCCGCTTTTTCAGTACCATGGAGAGCGTCTATGCCAAAAGCAGGCGGAGGAGGTGGAGGAGGGACGTAGGCTACAGAAACAAATAGGACACACTTCGTCCACAGCTCAGCAGTGCTAGTAAATTCAATAGGAGACGGTGTTTACAACAGTGACAAAACTAGTAGTCTGTCAACTTGTTGGGGAACATTTCACCTTACCTTGTCTTTATTAGGTAGTGTCTGGGTTTTGGTAAACGTGTCTCCTCCGTTAATACTGATCAGCTCCGCATCTACAGGTGGAAACTGTGCGGGGAAAACCACTACGTCACTCTTGAGCGTGTCTGAGCTGAAACACACGTCATACTGCTGCGTAGACTTAGAGTAAGACCAGCTCCCGTCAGGGTGGGTGGTGATCATCGGGGCGC